>CDFF01070704.1:0-17395 GCA_000826265.1 Acanthamoeba culbertsoni
CTTCCATTTTCCCACAAAGAGAAAAGCGGGCCGGGATAGACACAGCCAAGGGTGTTGGGGGCCCTATCCAGATTTATCTACACTCCTCCTCACTCCTCCTGCCGCCCATTTCCAGTTGCATTTGGGGGGGAGGGGGGCACTAATCGTTATTTTTATGTGACTGCTGTGAGCAACGCAAACAGCTTATCTCAATCAATTCCCGCGAAGAAGCGACGTTTCCTGACGGAATCGAAGGGCGCACCAACTTCGTGTTGGAGGCCAAGCGGTCAAGAATCATTGGCTGCGAGAACTTCCCTGCTAGCTTGCCTCTGTTACTCCTGCCGTCATCGCCCCAAAAGAATAGCGTTAGTCTCTGCCTTTGACTGCCCCGACCTCCACTGAAAAAGCACACCTTCGTAGAAATGCCCAACGCGCGTCGTTGGCCTTCAGCTCTTTCCTGATGTTCTTGATGAGATATCCCAGACACACTGCAAGGGGTGAGACGAAGCAAGAGGGGTCAGAACTGACCCAGTGATAACACAGAGGAAGCTCAGCGCACCAGAGCCTGACTCTCGCGCCTTCTGTTGTTGCTGCTTCTCCTTCTCCTTGGCCTCACGCTTCTCCCGCTTGCGCTCGCGCCGCTCCTCTCGCAACCGCTCCCTCTTCGAGTGCCACTGCCTGCTGCTGACGTTCTTCGTGTTATTGTTGGGATCTTCGGCTTCCCACTCCTCCAGTTCGGTGCGATCCACGTTCATGCGGGCCAGCTCCAGCACCTGCTGCCTCTTCATCTCTTGCTCGCGCCATCGCTGTCGCTCCTCTCGCTGAATCTCCATTTGTCGCACCTAGGTTTTGTATGTTAATATATATTCAATTCACTCGTGCCGGATTGCCGCAAAAGAAGAGGAGAAAGAAAGAACACACCTGCGAGCATAAGCCCTGAGCCTTGTTGAGAAGGGATGTTGCCTGTGGATTAAGGGAGGGCTCCAGGGAGGCCTTCATGGCATAGGCCACACCAAGCCCTATGGTCACCTCTCCGAACACCTCCATGGTCTCCTCAACACTTCCTATGATGCTCGCCTCGCGCTTCTTCAACATCACCATCGCCTTGAACGTATGTAAGCCTTCAGGGTCAAAGAACAAGCTAAATGTGACGCCGCGTACATGTTCTAGCTTGCGGAGTGCGTTGTTAAGGTGACCGGCCGCTATCTCTTTGTTACCCAGTTCGAGCTCCACCAGCGCATTCTCATAACATAGAGCGCCCATGTTGTACCATATACTGTCGTCTTCCTCACTCACCTCCAACGCCTCTGCGTGTGTGTCACGACCACCAAACACGGATATCCAGTCGTGTGACGTCAGACCTATCCATGCCCCATATATAGTCTCCCTTCTGATGACGTACCGCAGTACTTATCGTAGGAGGGCTTGAAGAGCCAGGTCAGGTTAGGCACTTGAGCCGGTGTGAGCTGGCCGCGGCGTAGCAGCTGGATGAGCTTGCGGGCCTTTATAACGGCCAACGTCTTGAGCGCGATGGCCCAGTTGTTGAGAGCTGCGACGTCATTGGTCATCGATTCCAGCGTCTCCATGTACTTCCAGCATATAGTCTCGCACACGCGCTCGTCCCACCGCACGCCGCGCCACACGTCATCCGGCAGCTCGACCTCGGCAAAGATCTCGCCCAGCAACGTGGACTGCGTGATTCCCCTCTTGCGCCGGCCGGCGAGGATGTCCTCCGACGCCGTCGCGGCCAGCTTCTTCGCAACGAGCGCGGCTGGACCCTTCAGCCGAAGAGAAACCTCTGCGTTTTCGCACAAACGGGGGTGAGAGAACAACGGACTCTCGTTGGCGGGTTATGCAGAATGAAAGCGCAAAGGACCGCGGGGGAAGGAAGGAGGGAGGGAGGCACCAGTGTTGCGGGACATGTCCACCATGTTCTTGCAAAGCTTCCGCTTCCGCTTCCACTTCTGGAACTTGATATGGCCTTCATAGAAGGCCACAAGAAAAAGCCGATCGATGATGGGTCGCTGCGCGTCGCTAACGTGAGAGGCGTTGATTGGTCGCCGTCCTGATTGGGTGGGATGTGAGCAGCTGAAGCTTGCGTTGCAATGCAACGAGTCAAAGAGGTACGATTGATGTGCATCGTCAAGATCTTGTGGTACGAAATATTCCAACTGATACCGAGCATGTCATCGACACGCTGCCATACCCAAAACCTATCTTCCGTTGAAAGATAACCCAAGTCCTTCTTTCTACACCCGTTGTAAGATAAAGTGGTCCACATATGTTATATCGACGGGATGAAAAGGCTCTTACTTAACCAGGAATGCCCGCCGTCGGATTTCGACGTGGAGCGTCTCCCGCCACCACTCAGCGCGCGGCCACACAAAGGTTTGGTTGTAGAATTCGGACGTGATGTAGCTAATGCTTTCGTCCCTCGCCGACCGCCAGCGCTCTCGCAGAAGATTCTTCAGCGTTCTGATGGGGGAGGGGAGGGGAGGGGTGGAAATGATTTCGTGTCTCCTAGTCAACCTTCCCGATCTGGGTTGGGAGTGCGTGTACCTGGCGATGATCTCGCGCAGTAGAAGCGTTCGCAAGGCCTCGTTGGAAACGAGACGACGCACATGGCCAAGGTAGCGCATGTTGAGGCTTTCATTATCCGCATAAATAGTCAATAGAGGAAGGAAAAAAGATGGGCGAAGGGTGGGTTGGATACCCCTGGCGGTGCATCTGGAGGATGATTTGTCGGATCTGGAAGTCGCCCTGCGTCTCAGGGCCGTACCGGTAGTTCAATTTATCGCTGAACAAGCGAACTGTCTTCGCGACCAACAACTCAGTCGCGTACACCACCTCTGCGTTGTGCTCCTCAAATGCCTGGTGGGAGGGTTGGGGGAGAGAGAGAGAGAGAGAGAGAGAGCAGAGAGAGAGAGAGAGTCACAACAATGCATCAGTGTAGAACGATTGTCACAGGCTGGCGGGGATCAATCCAACCTGAGGGTCGCTGGGGACGAGACCCCACGCCGAGAGCGCGTCCGGACAGAGCGGGGTGGGGGCGTGGTCTCTCATGAACTCCGGCCTGAAGAGCTGGTACCAGCAGCTTCCCTTGCTCTTGTACTTGTTTTCACTACACACATACACACACACACGCACACACGCACACACAATGAACACGCACACGCATATAGATATATACAAATAGGCCGCACAATGGCGTCAAAGGTCGAAAGGATCCGCTTCAATGGTATTCACCATGCGGCGTTACTTGAGAAGTGAGATGGTGGGCGGCATGACGCGGTGGGTGTCAAGCAGATAGTAGCGCCCGTCCTTCCCGCGATGGCCCTCGGCATCGCCCGGCGAGTGAATCAACACCTTCTTCGTTCCGTCCCTGGTGCAGATCTCGTGGCCCTGCGTGATTGCAAGTCGAGGGTGAGGCGAGATCGATCCCACGACGCAGGCCAAGGGCCCTGGACAATAGTAGGAACAACAACAACAACAACAACAACAACAACAACAACAACAACAACAACAACAACAACAACAACAACAACAACGTGGAATGAGGGCAGCTGAGGAACCTTAAGGTTGAGGTGGGATGCGGCCTTGCTCATGATCTCGTTGAGGACGGGATCGTCCGCATGCACCGTACGTCGCGAGTTCGGCGACCCGTAAACGATGGTGGTCTCATCGATGGGCAGCACGGACGACGCCACAAGCCGCCACCCGCGATAGTTGACCAGAGCCATCAGCGGGAAATCTGCATCTCACAAGGTAAGCGAGGACCGATCCAGCAGTCGCTCAGCGTAAGGAAGACGTGTCGTACGAAGGCCAGTAATCTGCTTCTTGATACTGAGCATCATATACTGATTCAGTCCCTGAAATTGCCGGGCACGAGCGTGAGAAGGCTGGGAGGATGAGGCTGGAAAAGGGAAAGCGCCGTGCCTTGATCTCATGCGCCGCAGCCTTCATTGCCCATTCGTCGCCGCCAAATATGCCGTTTTCGTCCACCGCTTGATTTTTATGAGGAAAAAAGAACGTGTGTGATGATGTCGCATTTTGAGTTACAACGGAACTGGAACAGTAACTTACCAAATTTGAAGAATATGTTGTGGGAAAGATATTTCAGCCCTCCGGCTACTCCGCCGACGTCTACTGGCGGAATGGTCTTCTTGGCCGTGGGATCCAAGAATTCATCGATAATAACCTTTCCGAGCTTGAGCGCGACCTCTGTGAATTCTGACGCGAGCCTACCGATGCGAAGCCGCACCATAAGCTGCTCGGTTTCGAATCCCTGCTTGCTCTCGGAAGACTCCGTCATGCTCGCGTTGAGCTTCCTTTCCCACAGCTGCGTCGTTGGGGAGGAGAAAGAGATCCAGTAAGTGACTAGGTCATAGAACGTATACGTAGAGACCATTAGGCTCACCTTTTGAAATTCCTCATTCCAGTTCTTACTTAGCACCTCCAGGGGTTGATCTTTTCGCTTGATGCCGGACAGTAAGAGCTTGCTCAGCATCACGCCGTTATCATAAATCCGCTTCTTCCTCTTCCGTCGCGCATCTCCTTCCTCCGCCGCGTTTCTGGAGGCCTCACCCTCTCCACTCCCTCTGGCGGAGCATGCAGTCGCCCTATCCCCGCTACTGGCTGGGGTGTCTGACACTTGCCCATGGCTCGTGTTTATGGAGGCTCCGCTCGGCTCTGTGACGGCGATGGCCTCTACTTCGCGGGTGAGGACCAGGCCGCGCTCTGCCGCGCCACCCATGTGGCCCTTGGGCCCCTCATCTTCGATGACCAAAGTATGCCGCCGACTTTGATAGAGATGCATCCCGCGAAACTGCTTAGGAGGCTCCTCTGGAGGCTGTGCAGACTTCGTTTGCTTCGAGTCACCCACGCCGTGAGATTGGGCGATAAGTTCACTTGCCGTTGACTCTTCGTTGCCGACATGGTTCGAACCCGCATAGGCGGCGGTTGGAGGAGCGGGCCTCTCCCATTCCTCTTCCTCGCTGCTGTCTTCTTGGTCGGTACTGAAGTCTTGCAGTTCTTCATCTCCATTCTCAATCTCCTCAATGTCGCTTTCAACGCACTCAGAGGAACGTTCGCTGGAACCATCTTCGTCGACTACAGCATCGAACTCGAATTCGGCTAACTCCCGCATAATGTCGTGTGCTGGCTTTCCAATAGACAGGTAAGCATCCTGGCATTCTTCAGCGGGGTCACTGGAAAGGTCGGACGACTCATCCCCTAAATCCAACCAGAATCAGCTTAGCTCTTGCTATGGTGGGATGGAATGCGCTACCGTCGTCCATAGGCATAGACCTGATTACCGGGTAGACGATCTGGCTACGATAGGTCTCCTCACTGGCCACGGTTGTACTGGTCTCTGTTTGCGGGTGTTTGTGGGATGATGATGCGAACGCTGAAAGAAGAAGAAGAAAAGTACGGCTCTCCGGGTTACGGGCGGTTGGTGTCTCAAGGTGAGGGGGTCCGTTGCGAATGCACGAGCCATGTCGCACTATTATTGTAGAGAGGTATGACTCATCTACAGACCCGTCTTCAGCTAGGGGAGGAGCATAAGTAGGATTTTCAATTGAAAGAGAAAGAAGGAGAAAGCAGAACCGAAAGCAGGCGAACAAGAGGCCTTTTGGTGAACTGTCGCCGAAGATGGAGAGCAGGAGAGCTCCTCCTTTAACATGTTGGCAGCTAGATTCGAAGCAAGCGTAGGGGACGGAGAGGTGGATGGGGTGTAGTCTCGTATCCTCTCCCGCGCCTGGGACAGGTAGAGGTGGTGAACCTCTTCATCCATCTCTTATTGCAAAAATTGCT
Organism: Acanthamoeba culbertsoni; assembly: GCA_000826265.1. Taxonomy (NCBI): domain Eukaryota; phylum Discosea; order Longamoebia; family Acanthamoebidae; genus Acanthamoeba; species Acanthamoeba culbertsoni. Next base: position 5,794 of record CDFF01070704.1, read on the forward strand.
TAGGAGTTAAAAAAAAGAGGAAAAAAAGGAAGAAAGAGTTTATTTCACAAGTGACACTGCCGGCTGTGAACAGGCCAGTGGTGTGCCTGACACTGCACTCCGCAGTAGAACGCTGCTTTACAGCCACCACACATCTTAAGCTCAACAACAGCGTCGCTTTCCTCCTTGCTGCGCTTCTTTTTGCCTGCCTTACCCTTCGCCTTGGCCGATTTGCCGCTCGCTGCTGTCGCCGGCGCTTTTCTGCCGCAGTAGGAACAGGCCAGATTCTTCGGCTGGAAAGACGACGAATGGGTCCCATTGCTAGGCGGAAGGATGCTGAACTGGTCCTCAGCCTCGTCCTCTAACTCGTCATCGAGCTTCGCTGACTGTAGGTCCTCCAGGTTGATCTCTATTGTCTCTTCGTCATCTTCATCTTCATGGACGTTTTCCTCGATGTCAAGAGACTGTTCAGCTTGCAAACGCGCTGATTCCAACTCTTGCTGTTCCCTTTCCCTCCTCTCCTTTTCTCTCCTTTCTTTCTCCTCGTTTTCTTTTCGCTCTCGTTCCCTCCGCTCGGCTTCTTCCTTTTCTTTTGCTCTCTTTCTCTCTTTCTCTCGCTCTCGCTCTTTCTCCCGCTCCAATTCCTCTCGTCGAGCCACTTCGCGGGGGTCTGATTTGTTCACCTTCTCCTTGCTCCTAGAGCGCCGCAGTAGTGTGCCTCCGTTAGCATCTCTGCTCGCAGCGGCATCCAAGGCGTTGCCACTCTTTGCCACGTCCTTATTTTTTTCCGCATCATCTTGCTTCTGTCTCTCCTTGACAGTATCATGCTTTCCGCTGGCTTGACCTGTTCACGAGAGGTGAGGCCACGACAGCTTCCCATTACACATCAAGTTACCTGATGCGGCGGCCACGCGTTGTCCAGCAAACTTGAACTCTCCAGAGTCCTTGGATGGCTCCCCCTTCTTTTCGGACTCTGTCCCGTCGTTCTTCCGCCGCTTGGTGTCTGCCTTCCCGGAGTTATCGGCCGACCCTCGCGAAGAAGTAACTATGATGTGGCGCTGCCGCTTCCGCTCGTGCTCGAGGATGTTCTTCAGCCCCAGCAGGAGAGTGGGCACGAGGAAAACAAAGAGGAAAAAGACACAGCAAATGAAGGTGAAGAGGGCGAAGTAGAATCGAGAGCCCTTGGCGTTGGCCTGTGCCTCCTCGAGCAGAAAGCGATGCAAGAGATCCCGCTTGAAATAGTCGAAGTAGATGAAAACGAGGATGAAGAAGAACGTTCCTAGAACGTATTCTCCAAAACCTGCGGGGGTGACACTTCTCTGCTTCTTCTTCTCCTTTCTGCTGAGCTTGTAGTCAGAGATGACGATCCCGAGGAAGGATATGAAATGGATGACGGCATTCACGAGATGGGGTAGGTAGACGATTGGCATGAAGTGATGGATGAAGACCAACGGGAACACGAGCACGCAGATCCAGATAACTTTCGTTATCCGTTTGATCTCAAAGAATAGCGAGACCATATGGATCTTTACGAAGATGAACAAAGACAGCGCTGATAGTAGTATCCATTCGACAGGGAATGCAAAATACTCATCCAGGTACCTGCGATTTAACGAAGCAATCAGTATTGTCAATATCCATAGTGCAATATTGGAGAAAAATAGCGGTTAACCTACCAGACAGGTACCCACAGGAAAAAGAGGATGTTGCCTAAGAAGTGAATGCTTACAGCGCGCCACAGCACTCTCCACGTAAAGGAAATCAACGGGGAAATGATCGGATCAACGAGCACGGACTTGACGTAGGAGTGATGCTGTGGAAAAACTAGTGAATGAGAGACCATAAATCAGGCTGCGAGAGTCGTCGTACAGCTGGAAGAGGAGTCTTGATATGATAGGCAGCCAGCACCACGATGAACACCGCACAATGAGCGATTACGTGATAAGCGCCCAGTGGCCAGCGCGTGGGGACCCCGCGATAATAGTCCAGCCCTGCCAGCACTGTGAAGGCGACAGCGCCTAGGTCCCAGTTCGGTTTCTTTGGTATAGATGAATGTAGCATTGAGACCTCCCATGGTGTGACAACGGAATCAAAGAGAGCGTAAAGGTAATGACTTACTTCAGTGTTGAGCCAGCCAACCAGAGTTGCATGAAGCATGATACTCGCAAGAGGGACGGCCCAGGCAAGAGGCATGAAGTAATAAAGTAGCCCGTCAACAAACAAGAGCAGGGACATGCCTGGTGCATGCGGAAGAAATGGGTGAACAAGAACCACATAGAAGAAAGAGTAATCTGGGCTTATGTGTACCTAGGATCCACGACAGCAACAGATTGGTAACGTTGGAAAACTCAGAAAGGATAGACTGCATCAGCGGCCCGATAAATATGGCCGTGCCCAGCCAAGCGATTACCCTGTGAGTATGTAGTTGGCAAAGCGGCCGTTGTCTCAACTTGTAAGTGCAGATGATACGTACCACTCGCAAGCGGTGTTGAAGTAGTGATCAGAGAGCAGGATGAGCGGCCATACCGTACAGACGATGGCCCACTTTCGCTTGGTACTTCCTCCGCCCATGCCTGTAGATTACGCCAAACATACCACTAAGCCCCAAGGAGATATATCCTATAGTGTCTAAAAGGCAGATAAGGAACCCATGCGCTGTTGGTGCAGGATCATCTCATAGGTCTGAGCGCCTTCTTCTCCGTGGCGATCGTAGACGTTTCGAAGCTCGTCATTTGAGAGAACCTCATAAGCCCGCTTAATACGCTTGAACTGCGCCAGACAAGAATGCAACGTAATAGCCGATAAGTTGGGATAAAAGGAGAAGTAAGATTCGCAGCGCGAAAGAAAGGGCGAACCTGCAGTTCGATTTGCTGGTCACCAGTAACGTTTTTGTCAGGATGGTAGAGCAGTGCCAGCCTTCTGAAGCTTTTCTTAATGTCTTCTTGAGTGGCAGTGCGATCGACTTGAAGAACAACGTAGAAATCATCCCCTACTGTGGAAGCTGCTCTGTTTGAATCGGCATTACTTCCGTTGGAATCAGTGTCTAGACCGAGGTGGTCTGGTTGTTGGCCCGAATGAGAGTGTCCATTACTCTCGCCCATTTCAATCTTATCAACTTTCGCGTGATCTTCGTTTAGCCGCTCAGCCATTCGCTTGTGGTGATGTCTTACTACTGCCGCTCGAGCTCGTTCACCGCCACGACTGCGGTGCATCGCAGCAGAGCGCTACTTGATACAGCAAAAAAAAAGCCAATTTCTCTTTATGGCTTTAAAGAGAATTTGGGACATACGGAATATCACAAAGAAATTGAACAAATAATTATCTGCAGCACACCACAAACTATGAGCTCATTTGTGGGTCCTTTTGTGGGAGACAATGAAGATGAGGAAGACGAGGATGCGGAAGAAGAACGTTGTCGCATCCCAAAAGGAAAAGACCGTCTCATGTGGCTCATTGAAAATCGTATGAAAATCACCCCGTGGTTGGTTCATCCGTCTACCACTTACCCTGCAATTACAGTGTCCTATCACTTTGCAGCAGCTAAGCGAGTATATGGCTATGTGAAAGAGGTTTGCACGATCAAGAGTTGTCCCTCCATGACCGCTGGACCGTGCGTTTCCCACGCTTTATCGTTCCCCCTGTTTCGGACACCACGTTGCCTATTAATGCCCCACTTTCACTGTCTTAGGCAATATGAATATTTGTGGATAGACGAAGTGGGTTATGCCAAGCCAACGAGGTTGGCCGCTTGTAAATATATTTCGCGATTATTCAACCATTGGTGCGACCTCATACTGCTGGATCACACGTTCGGGCCTCCACAAGGCAAGTATTTCGCTTGTAATCAATAAATCAATTAATATAACATATATATATATCTTTAAAAGAAAAACAACAACGAGTTGCTCTCCGCTTATTTTACGCTTGTAGGATGTGAGGAACTTTTGGGAACTGTCTTTAGAAGGCTGTTTCGAGTGTATGGACACATCTACTACTCTCATCTGCGCAAGATCGTAGCTCGACGAAAAGAAGCCGAACTCAACCGCTACTTCAAACGACTTGTGTTGTTTACCTGGTATCACAAGGTACTTGCCTTCTGCAGTTGGTTATTTTGGTTGGGCTTTTTTCACAATTCCTCATGCGCAGCTTATTCCTGCATCCGAGATGGAGCCATTACAAAGTCTCATCAACACTTTGCGTACGCACCATTTAGCCTCGCAGCTCATATTTTATCCCATTTATGTATCCCTTTCTTTTTTTTCTCTCTCTTTTCCGTTTCGTACGCTGATAGCACTGTACAAACTCTGCATTAGTGTGCATCAAACCGTATTGCTACTTGGCCACAGGGACAGGCTTGGTTGCTTCTCAAGCATATCGTCGAGCCACGTATGAAACCCCCCTTATATCAACATAATTCGCCTAAACGAGGCCTACCACACGCACTCCATTGCCTATGGAAGCAAGTAATGATACGGTGGGATTAATTCGAGTTCCGGAACAGGTTCACGCTTCAGGCCGTAGAGCGGAATCATAGTGCGATCGGGAGTGGCGGCGATAAACTCACCTGCCATTTACAGGAAGCCAATGGGACGATATTGCCTACGCTCGTCAAAGATAACAGGCACGCTTCCTTTGCGACCATCCATCTCTTCATGGGCACACAGAGAGCTCGTATGAATGTTCGCTGATTTTCTTTTCTTTACTTTCCTTTCTTTGTTGTGTTGACAATACAGAGATGGAACGTACACAGTCACATACATGCCCACGGAGCCCGGACGCTTTTCCTTCCACTTCACCTCTCTCACCAAGACTAAGGTGGTTGCCGAAGGCTTCAAAGTGCAAGTGTTCCCAAGTAAGTGCACCGGCCTGTTCATGATTGGTTGTAATACGGGGGTCCGATGGAAAATTCATGGATGCTTCTCCATAGGTCTCGCCAGCGATCTGATCAAGGTCCTGTCTGACGAGCAATTTGTCGACATCACCTTTAAGGCCGGCGACACGAGAAATGCAATCAAGGCCCATAAGATCATTGTCAACGCTCGAATTAAGGTGATATAATATTTCGCATATCGGACCGAACCCGCCTACAGTCCATCTTACGCATGCTTGGCATACTCAGGGGTTCGAAATACTTAACATAATTGATGAGATCCAGCTCTCTTCCTCCGTGCGAGAGACCACCTTTAGGTAATTTTTCTCGCAACGACCACAAGTTGTGTGCCATGTGTATCCATATTGAATTGCCCGTGGAATGTTCGATAGAGAGTTCATCAAATACATCTACACGGGCTTTGTGGATACGCGAAACATGAAGAACTACATGATCGCAGAATTGCTGCTGATGGCAAAGAACTACGGTCTCGCAGTGTTGCAGAAAGCCCTTGAAAGGATGGAAAACGGGGAGCACGACGTCAACGCCGACGAGAAAGGCGAGCGAGGGTCCGCAAGGGAAGAGGACGATGAGGATGATGAAAGCGAAGAGGAGGAGGACGACTACGACTACGATGATAATGACGATGAGGATGACGATGAGGACCAAGATGAGGACGATGAGGTAGAAGAGGAGGCAACAAAGGACGGCGCGACAATAGGCGGGCTTGGATATGGCGAGGAGATCAGTGCGGCCCAGGCGGGCTACGATGACGACGCGAGCCCCTACCACGACGGAAGCGATAGCGGGTCGACGGACGTGCGAAGCAAGAGGAAGAAGGGCAGAGCAGGCGAACGTAAAAAGAAGGCCAGGAAGAAAATGGTGCCTCGGCAGCGGCTTGCTGCCGGCGGACAGCTGCGCCGGGTCGTCAATGATTACAACTATGTGGACTACGGATCGGATTTCGAGAAGTGCATTAACAGCTGGAAATTCTCCGATTTTATCTTCTCGGTCCACTTGGCGGTAGAGAAGGACGGGCAGACAGCAGTGCCCGTACGCAACATCTATACGCATAAGCTGTTCCTTTACGCACGGAGCGGATTCTTCCGGGACCTGTTCAGCGTCTACCGCGACCTGCGCAAGACGAACATCATCGTGCGATCGGACGACGCGTTCGGCGCGCTGCACGACTCGGAAAGGAACGAGGAGCAAAAGAACTTTATCTACGTCCCCTCCTACCTCGTCTTCGTGGTGTTCCTCAAGTGGGTTTACACCGACATCATCGACCTCTCTCTTGTTGAGAGCGTACGTTTTGAGCCGCAATCGGTTGCCCATCCCGCATTTTTCTGACCTGGCCTTCCCATTGCCTCCTTTCCTCACAGGAACACACGGCAGCGCTGCTGGACAACCCTCGGCTGCCGCGAAGCATGCCAGAAGATGAGGTACGAAGAAGGGACAGGGAAGGGGAGGCCAGCCGACACCTCCGCTAAAGTCATGAATTGCCCGCACTAACTCGCCGCACTCACTAGGAGCGCTTGATGGACGATCTCCTCTCATTGGCGCGGAAGTTCAAGGCCATGGGTCTCATCGCGATTCTCTTACAGCACAAGAACCAGAAGGAAAAGGAGAAGCGTGAGCGGATGCGCTCCGCAGAGCTAGCCGCTCGCAAGCAGCAGTCCGGGAGGCTCTCGCCTGTCGACACCAATAAGCGGAGACACGTCAAGGGCTCCGCCAACAAGGGCAAGAAGACTGGCAGTAAGTCCAAGACCGGGAGCGACGCCGGTAGATCGGACAAGATGAAGCTTGCCGCCTCCTCGCCGTTGCCGACCTACCCCTACGGCGAAATGGCATCCTCGACCGGTAGTCAACTAACGACAGCAGCGCCTGAGTCGGTGACCTATCCGTACGGCGACATGTCGCCATCCCCGTCGCGCTCCCCTACCGGCCATTTCCGGCGGCTGGCATACGATTCGGATGGTGATGACGACAGCGCTATTGGACTCAGACGTGCATGCGCGCCTGCCCAGGAGGCCAAGAAGGCCAGGGGCGCGGGCTCGATGGGGAGTCGTCCGGCTCGCAAGGAGGAAGAACGATGCGTTAGCAGCAGCGGCGAGTACCGGGCCGGCATCATGCGCCTTGTCGCGTCGACCAACACGCCGGGCCCCCATTCGCCGCCCCTTCTCCAGCAGTCCCCCTTCGCTCTCGCGCAGGTGCGCGAGCCGTCCCTTCTTGCCCCGCCTCCTGTGTCCTTTCATCCACACGCTTCGGCTTCTTCTGCAACGGACTCGTCAGTCCCTAGTACGCCTGTTTTCTCTCTGCCACAGACACTTCCCTCTTCTCCGCCTCAACCCCAGCCAGCTTCCCCTTATGTTCCTCCCCGCACGTCGGCCTCCAAATCACCCACGCCGGTTTTCTCCCTCCCGGCCTACACTCCGGCCGCCTTCTCCATACCCTCGACCACCATTCAACAAGGTTACGCCAAATCCACCTCAACTTCTTCGTCCACTTCCGCCTCAGCTTCCTCCCCCGCTTCGCCGCCACTGATGGCATCTCTTCCAAATCCGCCGCATCCAACTTCAGCATCGCCTACAGCAGCTCCGGTTCGCCCGCGGGCGTTCTCTATTCCTACCCTGGTGATTGAGGACACGTCCCTTTCCGACCCTGCGCCCTCTGCGCAGGGCTTGTCAAATACCACTACCACCACTTCATCTTCATCTCTGCCCTCTTCGGCTCATCTCGCACCCCCATCAGTTGTGTTTCCCAACCCAGCTTCCGGTGGTCGCTCACGATCTATACCAAAGGAGTCCAGGTCATTTCTATTTATATATATATATATATGTGAGAGAGAGAGAGAGAGAGAGAGAGAGAGAGAGAGAGAGCGTTTTGTCCTGTTGCTTGAAGTGTGGCCTCGAGTCGGTGCTGACGCTTGCTTCTTGTCTTGGTAGGTTCCCAGTACCGGTTCAGCCTACAAAAGGCACGCCTGGTGATGCGGGATACTCTGATCTGGACGCGCCGTTCCCTCTCTTTTCGACTCCCTCCTCCCCATTCCCCCCACCGCTTGCTCTCTACCCCTCGTCCTCCGTCTCCCTCTTGCCGGCTTCTCCTCCTCCTTCGCCCACCGCGTCGAAGCGGCCGTATTTGCCCTCTGGCGGTTCTTCCTCGCCTCCCAAGCCACATCAACCCAGCAGCTCGACCGCTGCCGGCTCTCGCTCCTCGCCGCTATCACCCCCACCTAATCTGTCGGGCTTGCCGTCGACTGCAACGGCAGTAGGGTTGGGGTCGTCGCCGTCGAAAGGAGGCCTTAAATCGTCTCACTCGCGGAACAACTCCGAACCCGGTGTAGCCCCCGTGGTGAGTGGATCCAGCGAGGTGCAGGTGTCCTTCCTCAAGAATGGACGAATCACAACGCTGAAGCCGAACAAGACAAAGTCAAAGGCGAAAGCCAAAGCGAAGAGCAAAGCTAAGAACAAGAAATCAGCTGAGCGAGCTACTGGGAAGATCTCAGGAAAGAAGAAAGCTGTACGGAGTGATACAAGCGATGAAGAGGTAGAAGCAGAGGTAGAGGCGTCCGATGACGAGAGCGACGACGCCAGCGGCAGTATCGTTACGCCGCCCTACAAAGAAAGGTTGGCCGCCTTCTTTTTCTATCACAGAAGAAAGCAAGAAACTGATGAACACTTTATGTCAGGGATATCAAGGTCGAGCGTGATGGCCCGATTGTGGTGGATAAGTCGAACTGGCGAGACAGCCTGTGAAGTGTAGTGATACGCAGAATTCACGGAACGCTTTTTGTCTAACTCCGCTGGGCCTTCTTCGCCTTCTTTATTTTCTTTTTCTTTATCCTAAACCCCATTTCCAATCCACAACACTCCCTCTCCACACAAACATGAGCGGCAACCTTTGGGCTGTGCTAAATAACGTGTCCGAGGAGGACGGCAAGATCAAGATTAAGAAGAAGCCTGCCAAGAAGGGCGGAAATCAGACTAATCAGAAGGCCGCCCCGCAACCAGGCACTGGCAACAAGCCTCAACTGACTGAGAAGGCTGCCCGTGCTTTCCGCGATGGCCAGAAACCCAAGCAACCCAAGCAAAAGAAAGTAGCTCCGGCTCCCGTCGCTAAAACGCCGGCATCATCAGGAAAATCTGTCGCTCCGCCGACACAGCAGGGCCCCGCCATCGTAGTGCGACCTGCCGCTCCCGCACAGGTACAGCTCCTCCGTTAGCCTATCTCCGTTTAATCACTTTCCTTCATTCATAAGTGATGAATTGTGACATCAATGTTCTGATTTATTCTGCAGACTACCCATCAGTGCGACGTGCAGAAGGCTCAGGCCTACGTTAAGGCACTTAATCATGTTCTGAACAGCCAGTCAGCCTTCTTCCAGACCTCGCTCATGCGCAGCAGCGAGGCTCACGTGCTCCAGTCCAATCCCTACCGTGTCGTTGGCGATATGGTCAAGAGCCCTCAGTTTATCACCAACTTCGGTCTCGCCCTCAAGAAGGATGCCAAGGAGTTTGCCAAGAAGGACGTACGTCTTGACCCCACCCCTTCTTGGTTACTCCAACATGATGGTACCATTCCTCTTACGTCCTCTTCCTCTGTTCTCTCTCTCTCTCTCTCTCTCTCTCTCCTCACCAGGCCCGCACCAAGATTATGTATCGCGTCAAGCCAGTCGATCTCGCCCACACCCTGCTAGCCCTCCTCACCGGACACAGCCCCGTCAACAGGAGCAAGACCGATGACGAGGCCAACCGACTGGCCAACTCCTTCGTGGAGGCCATCTGGGGCATCCCCCCTCCTGCCGAGCCCGTCAAGCGAGTCGAGTACGCCACTTTAGCCTTCCCCCCATCGGGGGTCTCCTGTATTCAATCCGCCGTCGTGATACTTACTACGTTCCGCATTGCCTTACGGGTAGGGTCGACCGCGATGACGGCTACGATGAAGCCGATGAGCTGGGCTTAGGTTCCGCCGGCAATGCCAAGCGCGACGCCGTGACGCTGTCCGACTTCATCACCATCAAGCCTGCCAAGGGCAAGAAGGGCAAGGGCCAGGCAGCCCAGCAGCCCGCGCAGGCCGGCAAGGGCAAGAAGGCGGACACCGCTGCCCCCGCCCCCGCCGCCCCTGCTGCTGCTGCCGCCCCCGCCCCTGCTCCCGCTGCTGCTGCGCCCGCCGCTGCTGCTTCTGCTGCGCCAGAGGCTGCCAAGACCGAGTCGCAGGCCCCGACCCAAGTGTCTGAGAACCCCACGAACTGGAGGCCCGACCTGGTCGACAAGGCCAAGCAGCTCGTCAAGCGGATTCCTCGCAACGCGCAGTGTGTGAAGGTGCGCGCGCTCCATCGCCGAAATAATGCTGGACGGCCTTCTCTTCTAACCCGAGTTGTAACTCGCCAGGTGGAACCCTCCTTTTTGTGGTCTGCCCCTGAGGTGAAGACCAGCGGCAAGCAGCAGCAATACTACTTCAAGGGCGAAGGCTACGACCACTGCTACGCGATTTGGGAGGAAGGCAAGGGTGACATTTTCTTCCTCGTGACGAACGGCAGCTCTGCGTAAAAGCCGTCTTCGCAAACCGTGGTGGGAATGCCCGCTCGGTCTGCTTCTTTCTTTATGATGGACACAATCTTCTTCAAGAAGAGAGAATAGAAATGCCCCATTGTCTAAGAACAGCCCAACAAGGCTCTCCCTTTCTCTTCTTCTTTCCATGAAAGATCATTCCATCATCGTTTTCGTGAGGCGCGAGGCCTTGATCTGCTTGACGAGCTTGGCATTCTCTCCCTTCATCATCTCCAGGTCCTTTTGCAAGCGCTCCATGTTGAGAGAATCCACCCGGCCCTGCCAAACAAAGCGCACGTCGTGGTTTTAGTGAAAGAGTGGATAGATGAAGAACGGAAGGGAGGAGAGAAATGAGAGCACTGTCGGCCAACCTTGATCTGTTCGATCTTGGTCTCGAGCTCCATGATCGTGTTGCGGGACTCGCCGGTCTCCTCCAGCATCTGCACAAGCTTCTTGAACGAGGCGTCCATCGCGACGAGATCCTTGTAGGCCTGCTTGCTCGTTTCGTCCTGAAAGGGAGAACGAGACTGACATGTCAGTCACAGCCAAACTGGAAATCCTCCTCATTTGTTTAAAACACGGCCTTCCGACCTTCTTGGCATCGCTGAACATTTGGTTATCGGCAACGGCGTAGCTCCTGCCCAGGGTGTCGCTGGTGAGGGTGATCTCCTTCATGAGGTTCCTCATGTCGATCAGGATCTTGTTGATCTCCACCTTCTGCTTCTTCACGTTCTTGACAATGTCCAGGATGCGCCTCGTGTAGACCGACCGGCTCACTTCCTTGGGCAGGCTCTTATAGTACTCCAACAGCTCCTTGTAGGCTACACGCACGCACGCACACACACACACACACACACGGCACTTCAGTTAAAATAACGGCGAAAGAGATGCGAAACGAGAGGGGTAGATATACTGTCGTTCTTCTTCTTGATGTCGTCGGCGAGGACTTTCATCTGCAGACGCATCTTCTTTATCTCTTCGAGCTTCGGCGCGCTCTCGTCCCGCTTATTGCGCATCTTGTCCCGCAGATCGCGGTATTCTTCGATCAACGGGACCCTGTGCTTCTCCCACTCGTTCGCCTGCAGGCGAAGACGAGGAAGAGGAGAGGAGCGGAGGGAAGGGAAAATACAGTTAGGAAATTATCAACCACCGTTCCTCTTCCTACACAACTTAGCTTCTTTCTTTCTTTCTTTCTTTCTTTCTT
>CDFF01070721.1:0-25778 GCA_000826265.1 Acanthamoeba culbertsoni
TCACAACTAAGGATCCCAATCCTGTTAAAGAAATACCTTTTAAATATAAAGATCTGGCTGATGTATTTATTCCAAGATAAAAGCTGAATTATTGCCTCATGAACGACCCTATGATTGTAGTATTCCTCTTAAAATCCCTGATGTTCCTTTACCTTTCAAACCTATTTATAATCTGTCAGTATCTGAGCTTGCTGCCACTCGAACTTACCTTCAAACTAAATTAAAGAAAGGCTTTATTAGGCCCTCTACTTCACCTGCTGGAGCTCCTTTGTTTTTTGTTAAGAAAAAGGATAAAACACTTTGACCTTGTGTGGATTATAAAGACCTTAATGATCTTACCATCAAAGACTGCTACCCATTGCCCCTGATATCAGAATTGCTTGACCGTTTGCATTCTGCTTGTATTTTTACCAAAATTGATCTCAGAGAAGCTTACAATTAAGTTCGTATCAAACCGGGTGATGAATGGAAAACTGCTTTTAGAACAAAATTATACTGTAATGCCTTTTACTAATGCTCCTGCTATCTTCCAACGTATGATGAATGATATTTTCTCAGATCTGCTTAATCAATATGTTATCATTTATTTAGATGATATCCTAGTTTATTCTCAAGACCTGGAAATCCATCCTATCTATGTAAAGGTTGTGCTTCAAAGGTTATTAGACAATCTATATGCCAAATTGGAGAAATGTGCTTTTAATTAGCAATTCATTGAATTTTTGGGTTGTGTGATATCTTCCCAAGGCATTCATATGGCTTCTGACAAGATCAAGGCTGTTCAAAAATGGCCTGTTCCAACTACAGCCTCAGCAATGTTAAGTTTTCTTGGCTTTACCAATTTTTATCGCCGTTTTATCAAGAATTATTCTGCAATTGCTCTGCCTCTTACCAATTTGACCAAGAAATCTGTTGTTTTTAACTGAAATAGTGATACCCAACAAGCATTCCAACAACTAAAAGATATAATCATCTCCGCCCCTGTTCTTCAGCACCCTGATCCAGAATTAACCTATACCCTTGATACTGATGCTTCTGATTTTGCTCTTGGTGCTGTGCTTTCCCAGCCTGATAAATATATGATATTACATCCAATAGCATTTTATTCACGAAAACTGCTGCCTGCTGAACAAAATTGATAAGGAACTTTTGGCTATTGTCTATGCATTGGCTTATTGGAGACATTATCTTGCTGGCTCTCAACACAAGATTACCATAAGATCAGACCACATTTTTCTTCTAATTGTATTTTGACACCTAGACATGCACGTTGGTCATTACAATAAGCAGAATATGACTATATCATTGAACATAAGCCTTGCGGTCAAAATCCTGTTGCTGATGCCCTTAGTCATCCTCCTGATTATATTCCCAAGGAGAAAGATACAGCTAATCGCCTGTCAAATCTGTTATTACCATCTGAAAAATTTAAATTTCAACATCTTCAATTATACCTGTTTTGACCAAGTTCCCAGACTTGAACAATATTATTTCTGATATTAAATCTAGTTATGCTCAAGACCTTACTAATTATGTTCCTGTTCAAGCAAAATTATTTGCAATATATGAATTTGATGGATCTAAAAACAAAACTATAGACCTTGATTCAGACAAGATGCCATTTTCTTATCAAGTTATTATTGAAGATCCTGTTAAACAATTAGAAATTGTCAAAAACCGCCATGATACAGCATTTGCTGGTCATTTTGGTCAATCCAAGACTTATGATCTGGTTACCAGAGATTTCTGTTAGCCTGGAATCTGTGCTTACATCAAGAAATATGTTAAAACTTGTGATATCTGTCAGAAAAACAAATCTGTATACTATAAACCTTATGGTCTGTTAACCCCTTTATCTATTGTTGTAGTTAGGGTTTACTGGGCAGTGGAGACCCTAAAAATGAGGGAGTTTGTGTAAGTAAGTCTGATTTATTGCAAGCATGTTGTTTGCTATAAGCATTGAAGTATCATTTCTATCAAATTGCATGAAACAGTACTAAATGTGAAAACTCTATGGCAAAGTGACAACAATTAGTATTGTTTGAGTTCATGTATCAACTATCAGTATTGAGTTTCATCTTAAAAGAACACTCTATATAAGCACTTTGTTTAATGCAAGGAGAGTGTCATGATATATAATCAAATAGGATATCATCAGTGACTTTTTGGCTTGGGGGGGAGAGGCAAGAAAAAGGGGAAAGAGAGGAAGGAGAGGGGGTATATCTCATGTATCATCCTTGAATTTGATTTTAAAAGAACAATCTATATATAAGCATTTTATTTGAAACATATATATATTGAGACATATGATAATAGTGTCATATTAAATTACATACCACACATCAAATAGCAGTGTGTCATACAAAGGATCAAAGTGCTACCATCACAATTAGTACTGTTTGAAGACATGCATCAACTATCAGGATGAAGTTACATATCAAAAGAACATCTTGTGCAAGCCTGTTGTTTGCAAAAAGCATTGAAGCATCATTTCTATCAAATTGCATGAAACAGTACTAAATGTGAAAACTCTGTGGCAAAGTGACAACCATTAGTACTGTTTGAGTTCATGCATCAACTATCAGTATTGAGTTATATAACAAAAGAACATCATATATAAGGATGTTATTTGATATAAGCATTGAGGCATCATTTCTATCAAATTGCATGAAATGGTACTAAATGTGAAAACTCTATGGCAAAGTGACAATTAGTACTATTTGAGTTCATGCATCAACTATCAGTATTGAGTTACATATCAAAAGAACATCTTATATAAGGATGTTATTTGATATAAGCATTGAGGCATCATTTCTATCCAATTGCATGAAATGGTGCTAAATGTGAAAAACTACTCATATATACACACACTATTGAAGAGTGTAATACAAGGTGTGGAGCCTGTAAGCGTGAGTATGAGGAAAAAGTCCTTTATTTCAGGCAATCCTGTCCTTTTATACCTTCTAACTACCTGTTAGAAGACCCTGACAAACTCTGTTATCCTGACCATTAGCCCAATGGTCAGCCTAACCATCACTTAAGGAATTCCTCCTCAAGTCTGAGCCTGGATTTCACAATTTCAGAGATTGCAGAAATCTGGGAGCTTGTCCATGGGAGTGCATAGTGTGGGAAAAAGAGCTGAGAGTCTTCACACTCTCACAACACTCACTCAAATCACACAAATAGGTGGCAAAGTGCCACAGTTAGTACTGTTTGAATTCATGCATCAACTATCAAGATGGAGTTGCATATCAAAAAAACACCCTACATAAGAATGTTGTTTGATATAAATATTGAGGCATCATTACCATCCAATTGCATGAAACGGTACTAAATGTGAAAACTCTCTGGCAAAGTAACAATTAGTACTATTTGGATTCATGCTTCAAGCATCAAACTTGAGTTTTATATCAAAAGAACATCCTATGTAAGCATGTTGTTTGATATAAGCATTGAGGCATCATTTTTATCAAATTGCATGAAATGGTACTGTTAGAGTGTGACACAAGGTGTGTAGAGCCTGTAAGCTTGATATGAGAGAGAAAGTCCTTTATTCTGGGCAATCCTTTTATACTTTCTAACAAGCTGTTAGAAGACAGTTACAAACCTTGGCACCTGGACCATTAGCCCAACAGGTCGCCTAACTGTCTGAATTCCACAATTTTGGAGATTGTGGAAATCTGGGGGCTTGTTCATGGGGGCGCAGGGCGCTGGGAGAAGAGCTGAGAGCCAGCCTGCTCTCACATTCCCCCTAACTTAGCTTGAGGCCGCCTCGGCCTCTATCACCCTGGGCACACCACTCCTTGACCCTGCTGGTAAATCCCATGGCAGCAGCAATGTCATCTGAAGCTTGATTCTTCCCAACAATCCACTTGTCCACATCATTCTCCAATTTCGCCTATCTGAAGATCACTGTCCCCTGTTCCTCCCTTATGCATACTTGTGTAAGAAGTTGTATCCTAGCACTTCAGCAATTACAAGATCCCTGGGGAGCATGTAGAACTTGTTCACGAAGTTCTGTCCCCCAATCTTGATCCTGAGCTGTACTGCTCCCCTTGCTGATATCACACTTCCATCTGAGAGATTCCACTCCTCAGAGCAGGGCTCCATGGGCATATCACCTGGCATGTAGTCCTCTTTGATGAAGCTATCTGTGGCTCCTGTGTCTACTGCAACCTTGAGCTCTTAAGCTCCCAGGCATGTCCTCTGCTTGGTCCAATCCTTTTTCACACACAAACCTCTGGATGAAACCCAGATACCTGTCTTTCTTGGCCAAAACCTGGCCTCCCAGATTCACTTAGTCTGTTCCCAGAACAGTGCTATCCCTGCACCTGCAATATGGACAATCCACTTTCCTGACTTTCTTTGCCACAGGCGTTCCTCTTTGGGGAGTCATTCTCCTCTTTTTTAGCCAATTGACTTGAACTGTCCATTGAGATTGCCTTGTGTTTCTCTTTGTTGATCCTGTCCTGTAGCCTTAGCTGCTTGACCTCTTGTCTTGCTGCCTTGAGTGCCTTATCCAATGTTGGATACAGAGTCCTGTGAAGCTTCACCTTGAATTCTGGTTGAAAGCCATTCATGAAATGGCTCACTAGCCACTTGTTATGAGGGTCTGCTATCGCAGTCATTGCAAGATGTTTCTCCCTGAACATGAACTCCTCCACACTCTCATCTTTCCTTTGGAAGACCCTTGAGAGTTTCTTGTACTTGGTCAACATCTGGGGGCTTGATCTATAGGCATATAATAATAAAGGTAAGAATGCATCCCAATTATCCTGTTTGCTATTTGCATTGCAGGATATCATCCCTTTGAGCATTCTGTTAAATCTCTCAATGTCTGTTTGTCTGCAAGTGTCCTGGAGTCAAGTAGGATCGCTTGATGCTGAGTTGCCTGCCAACTCCTGATGAAGGGCTGCCATGAACTTGCTTCCTTGATTGCTGATGATCTTTCTAGGAGGTCCTCATCTCCTAATTAGCTCAATAATTGCCTTGGCCATGGTCTTTGCAGTTGCATCTGGAATCATATACACTTCAGGCCATTTCAAGAAAAGATCTTGTATCACCACTGCATAGGTGTTTACTCTTCTTAACTTGGGCAATGGCCCAATCAGGTTGATCCTGATGGTATTCCATGGATTCTCAGCAATGATCAGATTCAATGGCCCTGCAGTTGGTCTGCTCATGCCTCTGTGTTCTTGACACTGAGGGCACAACTTGACCCAGCTGTTGACATCTTTCTACATTGATGAACACCAGTAGTTTGGTACTATTTTCTGGTAGACTTTATCTCTACCCAGGTGTTCACTGATTGAGGAATTGTGATGAAGTTTTATTAATTCCTTGCACATCAATCTTGGTACTATCCACTGTAACATCATGTTCAGCTTCTTTTCCTTGATCTTTGAAGATTTTGGTGTTGGCCAATACGTTCTGTAGACATGATTTTCGTTGACTACAATCTGTTCTAGCAAAGCTTGCTGTCATGCATTCTTCCTCCTTCCAGCATTGCCATCACCCTCAATCTCACATAGAATCCAATTGAATTCAGGGTCCATGCGCAGCTCATCATAGTTCGGTTCAGGAATTGCACTGATTGCCATCAGTTGTCCTTCCTTGTTTCCCACAGTTTCCTTAACCTGATTTTTGGCAAACAGTTCGCTGAAAAGCACATTGCTGTTCAACGTCACTTGTCTCACATGATGATTGATCTTGATTGAAAAAAATTCCTATCCTCATGATCCATCAAGCAATCTTTCCTGTTGGCTCCCTTTGATCAAAGAGCCATTGAAGCATCGCATGGTCAGATTTGACCTCGAATTCACTACTTAGCAGTAGATGTCTCCATTTTTCTAGAAAATAATGTTGGAAAGATCTGGAAATTGTTAGGAAATTGCTGCCAGGAATTTCCCCAGCATAGAAATAACGGAAAATAACGAATATATGACTGTTTAACAGTTAGCCAGTAATGGCTAAGGCTAGGGTATAAATACTTTGATGTTTATTTAATAATCAGATTTTACCCACACACAAACTTCCTCATTCTTGGAGTCTTCACTGCCTATTAATCTTTAACTACAACATTTTGGCAACAACAGCAGGATCATCTTCATTATTACCATAGACCAGACAATCCAACAAACAAGAAGATGAGCAGTGATAAGAGGAGAGTTTCAACAATACTGGAGGATGAAGCTGCAAAGATTGCCAGGATCAAGTGGACGGCAGTGTGAAAGAAGGACACCACAACTGCAATGACTGCAAAGAAGGGCAAGGCCCTCAAGACTCACTCCAAAGATAAAGAGGGAAGCTTCAGAATGGAAGATATTGAGGATGAAATGGATGAGGACACTGGGACACATGTGCCAAGGATGACTGCGAAGTTTCCATCACATGGATGTGAAGCAGACAACCATGCAGCCATGTCAAGGTGGCAATATCAAAGTCTCCAAGTAATTTATTCTGGACCGTTCACCCCTCAGTCATCATCAACAAGCCAAGAAGCAAGCGTGATGACAGGATTGACTACAGGTGGAAGCCACTATGTGATAGTGAGGCTTCAAGACCTACCCAAGTTCTCTGGTGCAAGCAGAGAGGACATAGTAACCTTCATAAAGAACATGGAAGAAGTAGCAATTCAAGCTGGATGGAAGCAATTTTCCATAAAAGGTAATCTGGGCAGTGGAAACCTTAAGAATGAAAGAGTTTGTGTGTGGGTAAAGTCGTTGGATTATCTGGTATATCATAATAATGAAGACAATCCTGCCATTGTCACCAAAATGTTGTAGATAAGTAATCTAGGCAGTGGAGATCCCAAGAATGAGGGAGTTTGTGTGTGGGAAAAGTCTCCCATTTAGGTATTTATATCTAACTCTGACTATTACAATATAGTCATTGCAACAGTCATATATTTATTATTTCCATTATTTATCATTATTCTAATATGGGAAAATTCTAGGCAGAAATTTCCTAACATTTTCCTGATCTCTTTAACAATACAGAATCTCCATGCCCTTGGTTCCTTTTTCCCAACCATCAGGACTAGCACAGCCCACTTGCTCTGTGTTAAAATTCGCCTGGAATGACAATAAACTCATGCTGGTAGCTTTTGGTCCCCAGTTTGAGTTTAAGGATTGCCTGTCCCTCAACCTAGAGCTTCTTTCCTGGCACTAAAGTCCACTCTTAGTCACACAGCCTGACTTGTGCTCCTCTCAGCATCATGTCCTTATTTATGCATGAAGCTGTTGGTCACTCTCAAGTCAATCAGGAATTTTAACATTCTTTTCCAGAGTTGACCTTTGACCTTCAGTATACATCCAACCAGGTGCATTGATTGTTTACACCATCTTTGCTTGGATAGCATCCACCATCTTGGTCTTGTCTTCGTGCTCAGGGCAGTTAGCTTGTCTATGACCCTTTTTGCCACATATCCAGCACCCAAACCCCTTCATAGGGCATTCACCTTTTAGAATGCTTTATAACAGTTGAGTTTACTGTTATTATACAAATTAACTAATTTGTTGTGAAGCTTGTCCCATGTGATCATTTTTCTGATAGGGTGTTTTAGAGCGCTGAGTAAAGGGTGAGCCTGTAGGCTAGGAGTTCAGTGGGAAAAAGTCCTTTATTACAGGCAAATGTGCCTTTTTATACCTACAACTAATGGCTAGGGGACCGTTAGTCCCTGGCTGTTATACTAACAGCCATTGGAGTCACCTCTCTCCAAATCTTGACTCTAAATTCAGCCTTGCAGATTGTCTCCAGAAATCTTGGAGGCTTGTCCCAGGGGGCGCAGGGCGCAGGGAATTCTTATTGAAAGCTGGTCACTCTCACATTTTCCTCAACTTAGCTTGAGGCCGCCCCAGCCTCATTCTTGCCATCCTTGCTTTATATTCATGAAGTAGCTGGTCAGCATGGAGGTCCTCCTCATTGACCCAGCTGTTATTCTTTGCTGTGTACCTTGCCTATCACATGTGGTACTGTTTTCTTCCATTGCAGGTACAATGGTCCACAATCTCTTTGACCTCAAATTCCTCCTCTGCTTTGGGCTCAAGGGATTCTTCCTTGCAGGGTTGGGAATCAGTCTTTGGATCTTCAGATCAGGTCTCAATGAAAGGTTTCACCCTTTCTACATTGAACTTGTTCAACCTCTCTTTTTGATCGTAAATTTTCATCACTTGAGGCAATACTTGCCTCACAACTATGAAGGGTCCTTGCCACTTCTTGGCAAGCTTTGATCTTTTTTTAGTTGAGAACCTGACTAATACTTTGTTCCCAGGCTCAAATTTGCTAGTTTGCAACTTATGGTATCAGGAACTCTTTTCTTGATGTACATCACTCCTCTTGCAGACTTTCTCCAAGACTCGCTCCTGTGTCTCTTGAAGTTTGCAGACCCAGGCCTCCACATCAGCATCATGGTTGCAATTGTTGACTGGACTCCTCAAAGGATTGATAAAGGACACTGGCCTTCCAAAGAGGACTTCATATTAGCTCCATTCCATGATCTTCTAGGGGCTTGCCTTGTAAGTAAATAGCAATAAAGGGAAAAAAGCATCCCAGTTATCCTGTTTCAAATTCACGTAGCAGGCCAGACTGTTCTTGAGCATTTGGTTAAACTGTTCCACTTAGCTGTTGGTCTGAGGGTGTTGTAATAGTTAGGGTTATCTGGGCAATGGAGACTCCAAGAATGAGGGAGTTTGTGTGTGGGTAAAGTCTTCCTTTATTCAATAAATATTTGAGTATTTATATCCAGGCTTAGCCGTTACTGGCTGACCGTTAAACAGCCATATATTCGTTATTTCCGTTATTTAACTGTTATTTTTGATCTGAGGAAATTCCAGGCAGGAATTTCCTAACATTTTCCTGATCTTTCTAATAGTGTCCAATGGTGGAGTAAGTGCACTTGATCCTAAGCTGACAATTTAGCTCTCAATGTAGCTTGGCAATAAATTCTTGTCCTTGATCAGAGATGATCTTGGCAGGAGGCCCCCACTTTCCAATCAGATCCAATAAAGATTTGGCCACTGTCTAGGCCTTGGCATCCAGAATTGAAGGCCACTTTGAGAATAGATCTTGAAGCACCACAGTGTATACGTTCCCTTTTGTCATCTTGGAAAAAGGTCCATTAAATTGACCCTTACCTTTTCCCAAGGCTTCATCATTTGGATCAAGAGGAGAGGTCTTGCAGTTGGTTTGACATTATCTTAGTACACTTGATACTGCAAGCACACTTGAATCCACTTGTCCACATCATTTCACAATCCTGGCCACCAGTACTTGGTCACAAGGCGTCCATATACCTTGTCTTTGATAAGATGTCCACCTAGAAGAGAGTCATGATACTTTTTCAGGATTTCCTTTCTCAACTTATGGGGCACAATCCACTGGAGTTGGGCTGTTGCATTGATCTTTGCTTTTTTCTTCTTCACTTGAGGCCAGAAGATCTTGAACACTTGATTGTCGTAGATCACAATCTGATTGAGAAGGGCCAGCTGTCAAGCTGTCTTCCCTCTTCCTGCTTGAGCGTTGCCCTTGATCGCTTGGATAATCCACTCAAATTCTGGATTCTCATAATAAATATTCCCTATTCACAGTAGACTTGAGACTCAATACCTGGCTGTTGTTCTTGGTAAGGTCCATAGCTATTGGCTTGCAGGACATTGCATCCCTGTTTAGATGAATTTGCCTGGCTTGATGTTAAATTGGTAAAGGGAAGAATTCCTGGATCTTCATGATCTATCTTGCAATTTTACCTGTAGGGTCCTTTGATCAAAGAGCCACTGAAGTGCATGGTGATCCGTGACCACCTGGATTTCTTGCCCAAGGAGGAGATATCTCCACTGGCACAAGAAATGTGTTGTAGTTAGGGTAATCTGGGCAGTGGAGACCCCAAGAATGAGGGAGTTTAGGTGTGGGTAAAATCTCSTTTATTCAATAAATGTTTGGGTATTTATACCCAGGCTTTAGCCGTTACTGGCTAACCGTTTAACAGTCACATATTCATTATTTCCGTTATTTAACTGTAATTCTTGACCTGGGGAAATTCCAGGCAGGAATTTCCTAATATTTTCCTGATCTCTCTAACATACCCCCCCCCCGACTAAGACAAAACCGTCCCGGTTTTTGTCACAGCCCTTGGCTGTCGAGGTAACGGGCCTTGAATTCGTCCGCATGGAGATCACCTTCAGGCACCCAGCTATCATCACACGCGGTGTACCCTTTCCACCGAACTCGGAATTCTCACCCAGCCTTGAGATCACAATGATCGATGATGTCCTCGATCTCGTACTCGTCCTTGTCTTCCTTGTCGTGGATGTGAGAGTCTTCCTCCATGATCTCGACCTTGGGATCCTTCTTGATCAGTCTCAGTCATCCACTAGATCTGGAAATGTAGTGTTTGGTTCTCTCAATGTTGAGCTTGAATCTTCCTCCTTTGCCATCATCAAGCAGAACAGTCTGTGCACTCGGCTGATCAATCACAGCGTAGGGTCCTCTCCACTTCTTGGCTAACTTCCTCGCTCGTCCCTTCATGGGTACGCGGATCATTACTTGATCACCTGGCGCATAGATTGGATCATGCTTAGATTTGTGGCGTTTATCCATCCCTGCCCTTGCAGCTTGAAGTTTGACCTTGACTTCATCCTGGATGATTTCTTGGGCTTCTCTGAGCTCAGAAATCCACTCGTCCGCGCTTGATTTCGTTGATTCCTCTCATTGAACGTTGATCAACGGGGGCGCGGGGCGACCAAAGAGCACTTTGTAGGGGCTCCTTTTGGTTGACTTCTGGGGGCTCAATCTGTAGGTGTATAACAATAGAGGTAGAAATGTGTCCCAATTGTCCTGTTTGCTGTTTGCGTAGCGGGATATCATTCCCTTGAGTGTCCTGTTGAATCGCTCTACCTGTCCGTTTGTCTGCAGGTGTCCTGGAGTCAAGTAGGATCGCTTGATGCCGAGTCACCTGGCTAACTCTTGATGAAGGGCTGCCATGAACTCGCTTCCTTGGTCACTGATGATTTTTCTGGGAGGTCCCCATCTCCCTCTCCCTTCGGATCGATTATTGCTTCGGCCACGGTCTTTGCAGTCGAATCCAGGATCGTGTAGACTTCCAGCCATTTCGAGAAGAGGTCTTGCATCACCACGGCGTAGGTGTTCCCTCTCTTTGACTTGGGTAGTGGTCCTATGAGATCGATCCCGACAGTGTCCCATGGACTCTCGGCGATGATCGGTTTTAAAGGCCCAGCCGTTGGTCCACTCGCACCCCGGTGTTCCTGGCATTGCGGGCACGATTTGACCCAATGGTCAATGTCTCCCCACATCGATGGCCACCAGTAGTTTGGTACCATTTTCTGGTAGATTTTGTCTCTACCAAGATGTCCACCGATCAGTGAATCGTGATGGATCTTCATTGATTCTTCCTGTATTGATCTCGGTACGATCCACTGTAGCATCGTGTTTGGCCTGTGTTCTCCACCTTTCATCGGTCTCAGAGTCGGCCAATATGTTCTGTAGACCTGTTTCTCATCCACTACAATTTGTTCTAGGAGAGCTTGTTGTCGCGCGTTCCTCCCCCTTCCAGCGTCGTCATCGCCCTCGATGGCATGTAGAATCCACTCAAATTCGGGGTCTTTGCGCAGCTCGTTGTAATTCGGTTCTGGCACAGCGCTGATAGCGGTTAGCTGCCCATCGTCACTCGCGCCTGCATTCTTCATCTGGTTGTCCGCAAATGGTTCCCTCGACAAGGCGTCGCCATTCAAATGCACTCGTCCTGCGCGATGTGTGATCTTGATCGGAAAAAATTCCTGGATCCTCGTGATCCATCTGGCAATCTTTCCCGTGGGCTCCTTCTGATTGAAGAGCCATTGGAGCGCAGCGTGGTCTGACTTGACCTCGAAGTCGCTCCCTAGTAGCAGATGTCTCCATTTTTCTAGAAAATAAATGATCGTGTACGCTTTGCGTTCAGTCGCAGACCAGTTCGACTCAGTCCTGCTAAGAGACTTGCTCCCATAGGCAATTACATGCCAGTTCTTCCTGTCCACCGATTGTTCAAGGCATGCTCCTATCGCGTAGAGACTTGCATTGCAGCACACTTGGTACGGTCTCTTGAAATTGGGATACTGCAACATTGGTGCGGTGATCAGGGATTCCTTGATTTGATCGAAGGCTTCCTGCTGATCGGCTCCCCATTTCCACTTTTCTTTGTTGCCTGTCATCCTTGACAGGGGTCTTGCGATCTTTGCAAAGTCTTTCATGAATCGACGGTAGTAGCTTGCGAGTCCAAGGAAGCTCTGCAGAGTCGTCTTATCTCGAGGCACTCTGACTTCCTTCACCACTTGAATCTTCTCTGGGTCCATACTCACTCCTTCGCTACTGATAATGTGCCCAAGGTACTCCATTGTACTCGGCACGAAGTCGCATTTGTTGATCTTGACAAATAAATTCCTCTCCTGGATACGTTGGAACATTTCTTGTAGGTGACGAAGATGATCATCGAAAGTCTTGCTGTAGACAAGTAGGTCGTCCATATGGACCCAGGCCCAGTCACCTTTGGCTGGCCCAATCATCTCATCCATCACCCTCTGAAATGTAGGGGGTGCATTTGTGAGTCCAAACGGCATCACGATTGGCTTGTAGAGTCCTCGTCATGTGATGAATGCGGCCATTTGCGTCGCGCGTGGCGTCATCAGGATCTGCCAAAATCTGCTACAGAAATCCATCTTGGATCTGTACCTGGCTTTCCCTAGCCCGTCAAGGCACTCGTTTGGGTCGGACATTGGGTACATATCCCTCTTTGTCCTCTTGTTCAATTCTCGGTAGTCGATGCAGAATCGCCACTTGCCCGGTTCCTTCTTTGGTGCAAGTAGAATTGGAAACGCCCAATCGCTATTTGATGGTCGGATCACTCCTGCTTTGATCATCATATCTACTTCCTCGTCGATGACTGCCTGCATCGCCGGGGATACTCTTCTGGGTCTTGCCTTGATTGGGGTCGAATCTGTCACTTCGATGTCGTGGACAGCCGTCTTGCTGCCACCTCCTTTGGCAAGTTGAATCTGGAAGACGTCCCTGTTCTCTAGGAGCAACTCTTCCAACTGCTTCCTCTGATCCTCATCGAGGTCCGCCTTTTTCGCTTGTAATCTCAAAATCTGGGTGATATCCTCGTCGGTCACCGGCTCGAGAGGGAACGGAATGGCTGTTGCTGGGCTTCCATCCTGGTCGCTTGGCAGCTCCACCTTCCTCCTTAAGGTCAGAGACTTAGTCTTCCAACCGAGGGTCCCCTGGTACTTGTTGAGGACGTCAAATCCTATCACACCCAAGTAGGGAAAATCCTCGTCCACGATATTGAAGTCGTGATCATACTCGCGATCACCCAGCTTCAATACAATCTCAGCCTGTCCTGAGACTGGGATCTTTCCTCTAGCTGCTGTTGTCCATCAGCCTGTTGCCTTCTTGACTTTGCATTGGTTGGGAATAAATTCTTTTTGGATGAAACTGTCTGTTGCACTGGAGTCTACAAGGAATTTGACTTCTTCCCCATTGATCTCGCCATTCACTCTTGGCAATCAACTGACCTTAGTCAGGGGAAAGGTCCTCTCTTCCTCTCGTATGATGCTATTATACTTCTTCGGCTTTGAAGAATTTTCTCTCAAGTCCACATCGTTTCTTGGCTTCGAGGGCTCTGGGCAGTCAGCCTGTTTGTGGCCGGGCTGTCTGCAATTCCAACACTTGGAGGGTCTCGGTGCTTCCTTTGTCCTATCTCCTTCGTGGCTGGACTTGCCTCAGTTGCCCGATTTCCACTCTCCTCGCTTGGAATTGTCCCTTGATCGCGACTTCAACTTGGTCGATCCACGGTCGGACTTCCCTTCACGCGCCTTACGATCACAGTACAAGTCTTCCTGATGATATTCCTCTTCGACGGCCCTAGCTGTAGCCTCGCGTAAAGTCGGGTAGAGTTTTCCCCTCAACTGTCTCGGAGTCGCGGGATCAATCCGTCGATGAATGTCGTCACCAGGAATTCCTCATCGGCGTGGGTCATCACTTGCCACACCGTAGCTTCCACTTGTATCGAGAATTCCTGTACTCGTTCCTCATTTTTCTGGCGAAGAGCTCGAACCTTGGTGAATGCCTTATAACAATCCACCTTGTCGCGTGCATAAGTCTGTATTAACCTTTCCTTAAGGTCGACCCATGTGACGGTCCACAGCGTCCTTCTTGCCATCCGTGCCCAGTCCTGGACCACGGTCGCTCTTCCTGTGAGCCTATTCACAGCTCAGATCACGAGTTCCGACTCGTTCCATCCGGCCTGGATCGCTACTTCCTCCATGTTCTCCACGAAGGCTACCACATCTTCTCCGCTCGCACCGGAAAATTTGGGTAGGTCTTGAAGCCCCACTACTGCATAGTGGCTCCCACCAGTAGTTGATCCTGTCATCACACTTGCTCCTTGGCTCGTAGATGATGATGTTGGTTTCTGAGGGGTGAATGGTCCAGAATAAATCACTTGGAGACTTTGACGTCGCCACCTTGATGTGGCTGCATGGTCGTCAGCTTCACTTCCGTGTGATGGGAACTTCGCGCCGCTCCTTGGCACATGAGTCCCAGCGTCCTCATCCATCTCCTCTTCGAGATCTTCCATCCCGGAGCTTCCCTCCTCATCATCGGAGTTGATCTCGGGAGCCTTGCCCTTCTTTGTGGTTGTCGTGGGATCCTTCTTTCTCATCGTGGTCCGCTTGGCTCCAGCCATCCTTGCAGCATCATCCTCCGGTATCGTTGAAACTCCCCTCTTATCACTGCTCATCTCCTGGTTTGTTTGGATTGTCTAATATGTTGCGTTAACGAAGACGATCCTGCCGTCGTCGCCAAAATGTTGTAGTTAGGGTAATCTGGGCAGTGGAGACCCCAAGAATGAGGGAGTTTAGGTGTGGGTAAAATCTGTTTATTCAATAAATGTTTGGGTATTTATACCCAGGCTTTAGCCGTTACTGGCTAACYGTTTAACAGTCACATATTCRTTATTTCCGTTATTTAACTGTAATTCTTGACCTGGGGAAATTCCAGGCAGGAATTTCCTAATATTTTCCTGATCTCTCTAATAAATGGACAATGGTGTAGAATTTGCACTTGGTTGTAGACCAGTTTGATTCAGTCTTTGACAGCAATTTGCTTTTGTAACTCACTACATGCCAGTTTTTCCCATCATCAGTCTGCTTGAAGCATGCTCCAATTGCGTACAGGCTTGCGTCACAGCATAACCTAAAGGGTCTCCTCAGGTCAGGGTACTTGAGAATGGGGGCTCAAGTCAGAGCCCTCTTTAATTCATTAAACATTGACCGCTCCTCTGATAACCACTTCCACAATTCACTATTGCTGGTCAATAGAGTTAAGGGCTTCACAATCCTTGAGAAGTCCTTGATGAAGCAACAATAATAATTTGCCAGACCCAGGAAGCTCCAAACTGCTCTCTAATCCTTCAGCGCTACAGCTTTAATCTTCTTTGGATTGGTCTTGATTCCATCATTCAATATCACATGCCTGAAGTAGACCATCTCCTTTGGTGCAAACTCACTCTTGTCCATCTTGACAAGGAGATTCCTATTGTTAATTCTGTGAAATATATCCTTGAGATAGTGCTTGAATGTTGCACTGAAGATCAGGAGATCATCCATGTGCACCCATGCCCAGTTGCCTTGTACACTCCCAATCATCTTGTCCATGACTTGCTGAAATGTTGCCAGTGCATTGGTCAACCCAAAAGGCATGACTGTTGGTTCAAAGGGTCCTTTTCTTGTAATGAATGCAGCAATCTTGCTTACACTCAAAGAAAGGGGAACCTGCCATAATCCACTGCAAAAATCCATCTTCAACCAAAACTTGGCATTTCTCAGTCATTCAAGAATGTTGTCAGGTTCAGACATTGAGTAGATGTCTTGTCTTGTCACCTTGTTTGGTTCCTGGTAGTTGATGCAGTGTTGGAGAGATCAGGAAAATGTTAGGAAATTCCTGCCTGTAATTTCCCCAGATCAAGAATTACAGTTAAATAACGGAAATAACGAATATGTGACTGTTAAACGGTTAGCCAGTAACGGCTAAAGCCTGGGTATAAATACCCAAACATTTATTGAATAAACAGATTTTACCCACACCTAAACTCCCTCATTCTTGGGGTCTCCACTGCCCAGATTACCCTAACTACAACATTTTGGCGATGATGGCAGGATCGTCTTCGTTATCGCAACATATTAGACGATCCAAACAAACCAGGAGATGAGCAGTGATAAGAGGGGAGTTTCAACAATACCGGAGGATGATGCTGCAAGGATGGCCGGAGCCAAGCGGACCACGATGAGAAAGAAGGATCCTGTGATGACTGTGAAGAAGGGCAAGGCTCCCAAGATCAACTCTGATGATGAGGAGGGAAGCTCCAGGATGGAAGATCTCAAAGAGGAGATGGATGAGGACGCTGGGACTCAAGTGCCAAGGAGTGGCGCGAAGTTCCCATCGTGCGGAAGTGAAGCTGACGACCATGCAGCCACATCGAGGTGGTGATGTCAAAGTCTCCAAGTGATTTATTCTGGACCGTTCACCCCTCAGAAACCTACGTCATCATCTACAAGCCAAGGAGCAAGCATGATGACAGGATCGACTACTGGTGGAAGCCACTACGTGGTAGTGGGGCTTCAAGACCTACCTGAATTTTCCGGTGCGAGCAGAGAAGATGTGGTAGCCTTCGTGGAGAACATGGAGGAAGTAGTGATTTGGGCTGGATGGAACAAGTCGGAACTTGTGATCCGAGCTGTGAATAGGCTCAATGGAAGAGCGACCGTGGTCCGGGACTGGGCACAGATGGCAAGGAGGACGCTGTGAACCGTCATGTGGGTAGACCTTAAGGAAAGGTTAATACAGACTTATGCATGCGACAAGGTGGATTGTTATAAGGCATTCGCCAAGGTTTGAGCTCTTCGCCAGAAAAATGAGGAACGAGTACAGGAATTCTTGATGCGAGTAGAAGCTACGGGTGGCAAGCAATGACCCACGCTGATAAGGAATTCCTGGTGATGACATTCATCGATGGATTGATCCCGCGACTCCGAGACAAGTTGAGGGGAAAACTCTACCCAACTCTACGCAAGGCTACAGTTAGGGCCATCGAAGAGGAATATCATCAGGAAGACTCGTACTGTGATCGTAAGGCGCGTGAAGGGAAGTCTGACCATGGATCAACCAAGTCAAAGTCGCGATCAAGGGACAATTCCAAGTGAGGAGAGTGGAAATCAGGCAACCGAGGCAAGTCCAGCCGCAAAGGAGATAGGACAAGGGAAGTGCCAAGACCCTCCAAGTATTGGAATTGTGGACAGCCCGGCCACAAACAGGCTGACTGCCCAGAGCCCTCGAAGCTGAGAAACAACATGGATTCGAGAGAAAATTCTTCAAAGCCGAAGAAGTATAACAGCATCATATGAGAGGAAGAGAGGACCTTTCCCCTGACTAAGGTCAGTTGATTGCCAAGAGTGAATGGTGAGATCGGTGGGGAAGAAGTCGAATTCCTTGTGGACTCCGGTGCGACGGACACTTTCGTCCGAAAAGAATTTATTCCTGACCAATGCAAAGTCAAAAAGGCAACAGGCCGATGGATGACAGCAGCAGGAGGAAAGATCCCAGTCTCAGGACAGGCTGAGATCGTATTGAAGCTGGGTGATCGCAAGTACGATCACGACTTCAATATTGTGGACGAGGATTTTCCCTACTCGGGTGTGATAGGATTCGACGTCCTCAACAAGTACCAAGGGATCCTCAATTGGAAGACTAAGTCTCTGACCTTACGGAGGAAGGTGGAGCTGCCAAGCAACCAGGATGGACGCCCAGCAACAGCCGTTCCATTCCCTCTTGAGCCGGTGACCGATGAAGAGATCACCCAGATTTTGAGGTTACAAGCGAAGAAGGCGGACCTCGATGAGGATCAGAGGAAGCAATTGGAAGAGTTGCTCCTAGAGAACAGGGACATCTTCCAGATTCAACTTGCCAAAGGAGGTGGCAGCAAGACAGCTGTCCATGACATCGAAGTGACAGATTCGACCCCGATCAAGGCAAGACCCAGAAGAGTATCCCCGGTGATGCAGGCAGTCATTGACAAGGAAGTAGATATGATGATCAAAGCAGGAGTAATCCGACCATCGAATAGCGATTGGGCATTTCCGATTCTACTTGCACCGAAGAAGGAACCGGGCAAGTGGCGATTCTGCATTGACTACTGAGAATTGAACAAGAGGACAAAGAGGGATGTGTACCCAATGTCCGACCCGAACGAGTGCCTCGACGGGCTAGGGAAAGCCAGGTACAGATCCAAGATGGATTTCTGTAGCGGATTTTGGCAGATCCCAATGATGCCGCGTGTGACGCGAATGGCTGCATTCATCATGTGACGAGGACTCTACAAGCCAATCGTGATGCTGTTTGGACTCACAAACACACCCCCTACATTTCAGAGGGTGATGGACGAGATGATTGGGCCAGCCAAAGGTGACTAGGCCTGGGTCCATATGGACGACCTACTTGTCTACAGCGAGACGTTTGAGGATCATCTTCGTCATCTAGGAGAGATGTTTCAGCGTATCCGTGATAGAAATTTATTTGTCAAGATCGACAAATGCGACTTTGTGCCAAGTACAATGGAGTACCTTAGGCACATTATCAGTAGCGAAGGAGTGAGTACCGACCCCGAGAAGATTCGAGCGGTGAAGGAAGTCAGAGTGCCTCGAGATAAGACAACTCTGCAGAGCTTCCTTGGACTTGCGAGCTACTACCGGCGATTCGTGAAGGACTTTGCGAAGATCGCAAGACCCCTGTCAAGGATGACAGGCGACAAAGAAAAGTGGAAATGGGAAACTGATCAGCAAGAAGCCTTCGATTGAATCATGGAATCTCTGATCACCGTGCCAATGTTACAGTACCCCAATTTCAAGAGACTGTACTGAGTGTGCTGCGATGCAAGTCTCTACGCGATAGGAGCATGCCTCGAGCAATTGGCGGATGGGAAGAACTGGCATGTAATTGCCTATGGGAGCAAGTCTCTTAGCAAAACCAAGTCGAACTGGTCTGCGACCGAATGCGAAGCGTACACGATCGTTTATTTTCTAGAAAAATGGAGACATCTGCTACTAGGGAGTGACTTCGAGGTCAAGTCAGACCACGCCGCGCTCCAATGGCTCTTCGATCAGAAGGAGCCCACGGGAAAGATTGCCAGATGGATCACGAGGATCCAGGAATTTTTTCCGATCAGAATCACACATCGCATGGGATGAGTGCATTCGAATGGCGACGCCTTGTCAAGGGAACCATTTGCGGACAATCAGATGAAAAATGCAGGCAAGAATGACGAGGGACAGCTGACTGCTATCAGCACTGTGCCGGAACCGAATTACGACGAGCTGTGCAAAGACCCCAAATTTGAGTGGATTCTACGTGCCATCGAGGGCGATGACAACGCTGGTAGGGGGAGGAACGTGCGACAACAAGCTCTCCTAGAACAAATCGTAGTGGATGAGAAACAAGTCTACAGAACATATTGGCCAACTCTGAGACCAACGAAGGGTGGAAAACCTTTTGGCTCCGGCCATCCTCATAGCATCATTCTCTGGTATTGTTGAACCTCCCCTCTTATCACTGCTCATCTCCCAGTTTGTTTGGATTGTCTAATATGTTGTATTACAAAGACAATCCTGCTGTCATTGCCAAAAATGTTGTAGTTGGGTTATTCTGGGCAGTGGAGACCCAAGAATGAGGGAGTTTGTATGTGGGTAAAAGTCTAACTTTATTCAATCAACATTTGGGTATTTATACTCAAGCTTAGCCATTACAGGCTAACCGTTTAACAGCCATATATCCGTTATTAACTGTCATCATGGTTCTGAGGAAATTCCAGGCAGGAATTTCCTAACATTTTCCTGATCTCTCTAACACTTGACTTGTTCAATGTTGAACTTGTTCTTGCAGCCCTTGCGGTCTTGCAAAATCATGATCTGTGGGGATACCTGTCTCATAACAAAGAAGGGTCCCTGCCACTTCTTGGCAAGCTTCCAAGACCTTCTCTTTGTAGGGAATCAAACCAAGACTTTTAACTCTGGCTCAAATTCTCAGTTTTGAGAGTTGTGATAGTGCACATTCCCTTTGAGCACTTCCTCAGTATGCTTGCAGACTTCTTTGGCAATCCTTTCCTGGGTTGCCCAAAGTTCTCTTATCCAAGCCTCCACATTGGTCTCAAGGTTATGATCATCCAACAGATTCCTTGAAGGGTTGATAGGGGGCATGGTCCTGCCTATCAGGACCTCATATAAGGCCTTACTTGTAGTCTTCTGGGGGCTCGCTTGGTAGGCATACAGCAATAAAGGGAAGAACACATCCCAGTTATCTTGCTTTGAGTTTGCGTACTGTGCAAGACTGTTCTTTAACATTCAGTTGAATCATTCAACTTGACCGTTTGTCTGTGGGTGTCTGGAGGTTGAGTACACTCATCTGATCCCCATCCACTTGTTCAATTCTTGGTATAACTTAGCAATAAACTCTCGCCCTTGGTCAGAGATGATCTCAGTTGAGGGGAAGACAGCTCAACAGCTGGCCCTTCTCAATCACTTGGATTATCCACTTGAATTCTGGGTTTTTTGACATTGCATCCTTGTTCAAATGAATTCGTCCAGCTTGATGTTAAATTGGCAGCAAGAAGAATTCCTGGATCTTTGTGATCCAGTGTGCAATTTTCCTGGTTGGCTCCTTTTGGTCAAAGAGCCACTGGAGAGCATGATGATCTGTGATCACCTGGATTTCTTGTCCAAGGAGCAGATGTCTCCACTGGGACAAGAAATGGCCAATGGCATAGCACTCATGCTCAGTTGTAGACCAGTTCAACTTGGTCCTCAAAAGAGACTTGCTCCCATAACTGACCACATGCCAAAGTCCAGATCCAGGGCTTGCCCTCGCTGGTCAGTCTTGTCAGAGGCTTTGCCATTGCTGAGAAATCCTTGATGAACTGGTGATAATAGTTCACCAGGCTGAGGAAACTTTGAACGGCTCTCTGATCCTTTGGCGCTGCAGTTTGTTTTACAGCCTTGACCTTGGCTTTGGATCTGATGGAACACGTTGCTGGATCCTGGGGCATTGAGGTTGAATTTGAAGATTTCACAGTGCTTCCAAAGTAGGTTCCTCAGGGCATCCTTGTCCTGTGGTCTCAGATCAGTGTTCTCAGCCAGCCTTCAATGGCACCAAGATCTCGTTTTCCGAAAGATTTTTGATGAGGTAAAGGTTGATCCCTCCCATCAGAATCCTTTCTTCTGATTCCTTCATTGGGCCATCAAGAAGGAGTTGGGCTTATTTGCTGTCAACGCATCTCCTGTTCCTCTTGATAAAATCATAACCAAGAATCCCTTTGTGAGAAGCCTCTCAGGACACAACAAAGAACTTGTTCTTGAAGGAGCCAGTCCCAGCCTGGAATAGGAGGGTCACCCTCCCTGAGACTGATCTGATCACCATCAGCAATGATCCATTGCTTCAAGCACAGGCGTATGGCTGCCCCCTTCAGCACCATGTCCTCTTAGATGAAGCTGTCAGAAGCACCTATGTCCACCAATATGCAAACCATCCTGGTTCTGACTTGTATTGAAGTCTTCAAAACCCAGTTCTCAGGGGTTGCAGAGACCTTGATGAAGCCCTGTATCTAGTGTTGCCCTGGTGGTGTGCTTTTTCCTCTCAGTCTTCGCTCAGTCAAACTTCCCTGTCCTCAAAGCCTTGCGCTCATCAGTTGTCAGCTTTGGACAGTTGTTTTTCTGATGTCCTTAACTATAACATTTTGGCAACAACAACAGGATCATCTTTGTTATTACCATAGACCAGACGATCTAACAAACAAGGAGATAAGCAGTGATAAGAGGAGAGTTTCAACAATATTGGAGGATGAAGCTGCAAGGATTGCCAGGGTCAAGCAAACAGCAGTGCAAAAGAAAGATTCCATGACCACAATGACCACAAAGAAAGGCAAGGCCCTCCAGACTAACTCTTAGGATAAGGAGAGAAGCTTCAGAATGGAAGATCTTGAAGAGGAGATAGACAAGGACGCTGGGAAGCCACATCAAGGTGGCAACATCAAAGTCTCTAGGTGATTTACTCTAAACCGTTCACCTTTCAGATACTGATATCATCATCAACAAGCCAAGGAGCAAGTGTGATGATAGGATCATGGTCCCCTAGCTGTTAGTTGTAGGTATAAGAGGGCACATTTGCCTGAAATAAAGGACTTTTTTCCTTACAACTCATAGCCTACATGCTCACCCCTTACTCAGCGCTCTAACATTTTGGCAACAATGGCAGGATAGTCCTACCATAGACTATCCTAAGAACACTACAGAGACACAGTAAGACATACCTTAAACTAGGAGAGTTCCAAAATGGATAAGTCCCTGACCACAACAAAGTCAAGCTTCACATGTGCAGCAATTTCTACCTCAAGTGCGACAAGCACATCACCTCTGAGGAAGGTTTCACTCACTTCTTCTCTGATCCCACGAGGGAAGTCAGACCCAGCAATCCTAGCAAGACTCTTAGTGGTAGAGAGCTCTTTGGCAAAGATGGATTGCATTGAGGCCATGTTGGCTATGCTGACCAACAAGATGGTGAGGGAAGAAAGGTCAAGAGGATCCGCCCAAGAAGACAGCAGGAGGACTGCAAGTGTGATGGAGGAGATTGAGGTCACTGACAATGGCAGATGGGAAGCCCATGCTGCCGCAATGATAGGTGCAACACCTTGAATGAAAAGGATGGAGTTAAGTTTGACCCCATCAAGTGAGACCAAATGGGCAATACTAGGTGTTTGGGACCTACCAATGTTCTCTATGGAGAACAAGGAAGACATAATTAAATTCCTTGATGAGATGGAGGAAGTGTCCTCCCAAGGAAAGTGGTCCAACAAGGAACTCATGCAAAAGACCAGAAATCAGCTTCACAGTTGAGCCAACGTAATATGTGGGTGGATTCAAATGATGTTGTAAACCAAGAGAACCATCACATGGGAAGAGCTGAGGAGAGAGCTTACAACCATGTATAGCAAGGACAAGACTGATTGCTATCTTGCCCACATATATATACAAGAAGATGGACAGGTTAGTCCAGAAGTCTCACAAGAGAGTTAAGAAATTCAGGTTTTGAGTGGAAGATACTGTCTTCATTGCAGAGAAAAACCTTTCAACAGCTTTGTTGGTCAGCAAGTTCATAAATGGACTACAGCCTTCTCTCAAGGTATGATTGAGAAGGACCCTGTATCCATTAATGGAGAAAGCCTTGGAAGCTGCATGATGCAAGGTCAAGCAGCAAGGATTTTGAGACTGGGTCAAGAAGAAAGGTAACTGGGCAAACCAGAAGGGACATGATAACTCATCTTGATCAAAGCAAGGTGAACAAGCCTAGACAACAAGGAAGAAGTCCAGATTTGCAAGGGATCAGAGTTTGACATTGTGCTGGCACTGCAGCAAGAAGCAATGGATCTTGGCTGATGGAGGATCAATGAATGTGATTGGGAAATCACTCAGAAGTCTGATCAGCCTTGGGAGGATGATGTTGCATATGCCTGAGCTTGGATTACCCATCCTTCTATGGCTAGCAGCAACTTGGGCTCTAAAGCAAGTGAGAATAAGGCAAGGGAGGACTTTCTCTCAAAAATCGTGAACACACTTCAAGCTGCTTGGTTTCAAGAGATCAAGTTGTTGAGAAAAATGGTGGCAATTGTCTTTAATTGAAGCAAGAACAAGCCCAGCACATTAATAATAAAAACGCTGCCTTACTGGTCAACGAGTATGTAAATATACCATGAACACATTCATGGTAGATTTTAATAGAAGACATTACAAACAATCTATTTTGTACAGACACCTATTTGATCTTCATTGAGGAGGACATGGCTGGAATTGCTTCAATGATGAGCCTCTCTGCCAAGTTCCAACACCTCTTCAATGTTGATGCACAGATCTTTGCCAAGGTCAGATCAGAATAAGGTGTTGCAATGCCAACCAACTGCTCCTACTATTGCGTCATTTTACAACACACCTCAGGATGTCAACCAAGATACCTTTTCTATGATTACCAGTTGTTTTCCATTGACTATCCAAAAGAGTTTGCAGCTGGTCAAAGCTGGAGGCGTGGATTTGCATGCTACAATCCTTTGTCATGATTTGCACAGTGCCTTGCCAAAAATGGTGTAGCATCCAAGAGTGTGCAAGGATCCTCTCCATCAGCCTACTTTGCATATATCTTCAGTTATTCTTACCTAGTTCCAATGGCTTTATCATTGAGTATCTGCCATCTACTCCATGAGGCATCCTGGAAGTGATGAAATGTCACATCTTTTATCTTCTTGATAATTGACAAAAGCAAACAATTATATATTTTATGGCACCTCATCCCCTTTTTTCTTCTTGCTGATTTTGTCTTTTCATTTAGGTTAACAGGCTGCTGAAGGTAGTTTCACAGCAGCTTATGTTCACTCAGATCCATTCTAATAACGCTAACAGCTAGGTGCATGCACAGCAGTCAAAGATCATGTACATTCAGCATCAACACTATCACTCTATAAGAGTAAGAAATCTGGCAGCAAAAGCCAATGAACAGAAAGTGTGTATGGTCAGTAGACTCTTGGTTTCTTGTTTATCAAAATAAATGATTTTACTAGTATTTAAAAAACAGTGCTTTTGTATACTGAATTTAAGAAAGTTGATTTATATATCACTAACATGTGTGCAATTTTGAAACTTTCAAAAATGTTCTAAGGTCTGTTTCATATGGCAAGACAGCTTCAATCTCACAGCCTTTTTTGCTTCTCTCCTTTCCACTACCACTTTCTCTTCCACAACCTCTTTCTCACTGCATTCTCCTTCTATTCCACCAGCAGCAATGCCTGCCAGTTTGGAGGAGCCTCTTGCCCACCTTGACCACTAGCCAGAGCGGAGCAACACCAACTTGAGCAGCCAGCTGCGGCACTTGATTATGAGCTTCAGTGTCAACTTGAGCACTTCTGAAATGAACAACCCAACAATAATAATTCCTTATACATATTCTGAATTTTTTCGTAAAGATCTCTACCTGCTGCATTCTTCGATGGGGGTGCCTTGGCCGCACGGTGCTCAATTTTTTTTAATTCCAGCACTTCTTCTAGCGCCCGCGCGGCCATGACTCGTAGTGAAAACTAATGCTTGGCCTCCAACTAGAAACCTCAGAGGACACCATTGTCGTTGCAATGACCAGCCATGAGCAGCAGCAGCTTGCAGGCGACCTGGCTGCCTACCTAGGCCGATTCATGAAGAAGGCGATTATGCCGCGGCCACGAGGACAACAGGTCAAGCTGCCCATCCACGTGGGTGCTCCTGTCTGGCGCTCCATCATACAGGTTCTACATGCACGGTACGAGGGCTGCCTTAGGCTAACTTCTTCGGAGGACATCAAGGATTTGATGGGCGACAAGATGAAGATGGTGCTCGATCCTTCGAGAGCAAAAAGCGATTACGCTCTCATCACACCACCACTTACGGTTGAGTTCGATCTTCTGAAGCAGGACCTCGTTGCCCATCTCCATTATGCGATCTACAATCACAACAATGTACGGCAGTTTCCAAATCCCTTTGATCTGGAGGACAACTCTCACCGTGAAGATACGTGATGTTAAAGAGTAACGATGATGAAAATAAACTGACATTACATGGTCGTTGAGCTCTTTACATAGGGGGTCAGAGCTGGACGAACATCAAGGCTCTTTGAAG
>CDFF01070725.1:0-19047 GCA_000826265.1 Acanthamoeba culbertsoni
GCCTCTCGTCGAGCTTCTGCTTGATGAAGCGCTTCACCGCCACGTCGACGCCCTTCCATCTGCTCCTGTACACCACTCCGTACGAGCCCAGCCCGACCTAAGGGGTTTTTTTAAGTGGGTCCATCTCCTATCCTTAAGGAATGCAAGGAAGGAAGTGAAGTGATACCTGTTGTCCCATGGAAATCTCATTGAAATCGATGATCCAACGGCACAGATTGGCGGACGTGAGGAAAGTGTCCTCCTTGAACTGAAGGCCTTCGCCCACGGCTTCTCGCACTTCTCCTCCACTTGAATCGCTGCCTCCGCTGCTTAACGACCGAAGGACGCTGGCGGAAACTGCACTCATGTCTTTCGTTGATCTCTCCTTCCCCTTATTCTGAGAATCGGAAGATAGGACTTCCTCGCTTTCTGGTTGGACGGAGACGCCTCCGAAGAAGCGCGCCTCGAGTCCCGGCACCTTCATCTCGTAAAGCTTCGTCCCCTCCGGCGCGTCCGGCATCTCAAAACGGCCCACATATTCGAGCTTGAAGGATTGACGTTGCTGTTGTCGAATATTATCTTCGGCTTCCGCGCGCTGCTGACGTAATTTGTCGACAACCGCGCGCGACACGATCACCTGCCCGCCGTGCGCCATCGCCGTCATGCGCGCCGCTGACGCCACCACTGGTCCCGAGTACTCCGCCCGCCGCGTCATTGCCTCCTTCCCCATTCTCAGCATTCCGCCACCATTGGTCGATCCTATGTGCACGCCCATTCGCACACGTGGTCCTCGCCACAACACCTTATCGTCTACATCGCCCCATTCCTCGGCCGCGCCCGGATGGCAGAGCAGATCGGCCGGCCAATCGAGGGTGAGCAGCGTGGACTGCACGTCTGCGCACCAATCGAGCGCGTCCTGCACAGAATGGAATGCCATGCAGAACGAGCCCTCGCCGGAGGACACAACGTCATTGGCCGCCGAAGTGACCGGGTTGGTGGTGAGGGAGGCCTCGTAGCCTCGGTGGCGCTTGAGCGCGGCGCGCAGGGCCTCGTTGTGGATGAGGGTCGCGTCGCGCATGGCGGCGGCGTTGGCCTCCCACAGGGACGCCGCGCGCGTGATGTCGCTGAAGACCAGCGTCACCTCGCCCACCGGCGCGCGCACGGCGTCGCTTCCGCCAGTGCCGGCCGTGAGGGGCAATTGGTGTCGCTTGTCGGTCGAAGCGACAGACGAGGACGAAGTGGAAGACCCGGTGGTTGAGCCGGTCGAGGGCAAGGACCATGAGCCCGTGGTGAGTGCCTTCTTCTTGTTGTTGGTGATGCTGTTGATGTTCTTACGGGGCGAGCGGAGGCCCGTGATAGTCGAGGTGTTCGTGTTAAGCGTGGCAGAAGATGAGGAGGAGGTAGATGAGCGGGTGAAATTGGAGGCGGAGCTGGAGTCGCCTATGAGGGAAGACAGGCGAGTCATGATTTCGAGGAATGTGGGGCGGATTGTAGGGTCTCTGTGCCAGCAGTTGGTGATAAGTTCTTCGAATTCCGGAGGGCAAAGAGTGCCGTCTATGTTTTCTGGCATTTGAGGTCGAAGGTTGTCACGAATCACAGCTACTGCGACAGCAGCGGGGCTTTTTTAAACACCAAAGGAATGCAGAATGAGATCAAGCACATTCCATTAATTCCTATTTCTCGAGCATACCTCATTCCAAAGTAAGGCTGTTCGCGAGTCAACAGTTCCCATAAAACTATACCGAACGAATAAACCTAAACAGCCATTGGCATACATATCACTATGAAATGATAATAAAACTCAGCGACAACTTACATCAGCCAGTATAAAGTCCACATCGGCCATCTCATTGAGGATTTCCGGAGCCACCCAATGAATACTACGACAGAAGTGGTTGAATACAACGCAACACAGAAGACGAGAGCGTATTCAGTGTACCTTCCAACGATCTCCTTGGCTTCTCCCTTTTTCATATTCTCTCTGAACTTGGTGAGGCCAAAGTCGCTCACCTTTACATTCCACTTGTTGTCCAGCAACAGATTCAGAGACTTCAAATCTCTGTGCACGATTCCTACAACCACACAGTATTAGGACTAAGATCCGTGGCGCAGGGGAACGGCAGGAATGGGAAATACCAGAGGAATGCAAGAAATGCATGCCCTTTGCACCCTGATAGGCCATTTTGGCTTTCAGTGCAAATGGGATCTCTGGAATGAGTTCGTTGTGCAACAACTGAAAGTAAACGGAAGCTCTCAGATATCATGGCATTTGTGGGTTAGGAAGAAAATGGCAGGAGTATACGTCATAGAGGCATCCCAGGCCCATAAACTCCATCACAATGCACATCTTGGGTGTCTTAATCGATGCCGCCATGAACAGCACCACGTTCGGATGTCGCAGTGCGGTCATCACTTGAACCTGTAAATCAGCGTCGAACGGTTGGGTGTCAATCCATTATGATCATTCTCTTTGCATACCTCGTCCTTGAAATTCTTTTCCATTTCCTTGGTGACCCTCTCAGAGGCGATGACCTTGACGGCCACCTCGGTTCCCTTCCACACCGCTCGGTGAACTTCACCGTAGCCGCCCGCCCCGAGAACTTCGCCCATCTCAAGTTCACTAAAATCAATCTCCCAATCATTACGCCTGGTGCGTCGATGTCGAGCAACCAACACATATCCGAGGATGACGAATCCCGTCAAGAGCAGCAGGAACGCAACAACCGGAATTACAATGCCTGTAGCAGAGAAGTCTGTTCAAAACATGTGGACTAGTCATAACTTAGCAGATATTGCGTTACCGAGGATGATAGCCAAAGTGTCAGTCGAGGAAGATGATAAGGACTCGCAGTACTCTCCCTCGTATCCTGAGTCGCACTTGCAGTGGTTTTCGATGCACGAACCATGGCTAGAGCAGAGCATGCCGTCATTAATGCACCCGTACACACTGCTGACGGGGACTCCGCCACAGGTGAACTCCTTCAGCTTGTTGTAGAACCGCCTCATGAGCAACTCGTCGTCGGACGCCAACACGAACCCTTGCCTGCATTGAGGAACCAAAAAGGAATAAGGTCGACATATATTAGTGACGTCCGCGGAAGAAGAAAAAACGTTTTCTCGTACCTCTTGGCTATCCTCCTGGAAGTGGCCGAGGTCTGCGTCCACAGGAAGAAGTCGGCCAACGCAGCCGCCTTGATGCAGTCGGTCATTGTCGAGGAATGATACACAAAGGAACCGAATACGGCCATTGGCCAACTGCCAGCCCCTCGTCCTACACGACATAGCGAAAGTTAGGGAAGGAGAAGCGACATGAGAAGAACCACAGGTGACTAGTCCCACCTAGCGAGAGGGTGTCAAAGTTGTCGGTGACACCTGAGGCCAGATAGTCGTCGATGGCGCTGACGATGGATTCCGTGTTGGGAGAAACGACGTTGTCCGAGGTATTTATCAATGAAGCAGCGCTTACGCTCCTCGCCTGTCAAGGGAAATCTCCATTAACATCCCAACAGGGTTCACAAACACGTAAAGCTGCTGCGAAAGGCTACCAGGGTGATGTCGTAGAAATCCCACACAGTGAACGAGTACGGCGTGGCGACAAGTGTGGAGACCACGGCCAGCGAATCGTTAATCATTATGGAGCGATTCACATCGGATTGGACCGGAAAGCTGACCAGTGGTCCCCAACCAACCTGAATTTACCCTTCCTTGGTGAGTAAAATGAATACCACCAGAAACGTGTGCAAGACCAAGGAGATGGGTACCGTTGTGTTAAATTCCGGCACCGTGGCGCTGAGCACACTCGTGAAGAGGTGAGTGAACTCCGATTCGATTGTCTCCGTAACGACGATGATTGGTTGGTGAGGCAGCAGCGCGGCCACCTCAGGAGTGTTTATGGCCTTGATTCGCTCGTCGTCCCAATAGGTCAAGTTGTCCAGGTAGATGGCAGCCAGCGTATCAAAGCTCAACACCAGCGAGTGGTCGATCAGCTCCGGCACATGGTAGCCGGGCACAATGGCATAGGCAATGACCGGCATGATGGTGGCGTCGGGCATCTGGGCTCGCCACTCCTCCGATAGGCCGTTACCGGTGGCCGCAAAGTCCTCATCTTTGTAGACCAGCAGTTGCTTGGCCTCGTTCTCTGACGCGGAGTAGTACTTGATGTGGACGTTGTCAGCCGCGTAGGCTACAGACCAGGAGGTGTAGATGGGCAGGGAAGGTCCCGAGCCGACGAGGTATGACCTGACGAAGGCCTTCTCCCCATTGCACTGTACCGTGTTGAGGGCGACCAGAAGGTTGTGCGCAAGTTCGATGTCGAGAGGAGCGAAGTTGGCCTTCACGAGCGCATGGTCCGCACTGTGGAGCGGTTTCTTGGTAAGGAAACAGTAGAGAGAAAGACCGTCTAAGCGGAAGCGATAAGGAACGCGTACGCATCGTTGGTAAGAAGCCAGGCGATCCAGTTCAAGAGTTCCTCGGTGTTGGTGCAGTCCACCGCAGTTATGTTTCGCGAGACTGAAAAGAAGGCCGTGAAGGAGAGCGGCCACGAGTCCGTGCCGTTGCCGTCGATAATGTCGACCAAAAGGTTCCCCGCGTGATAGGCTGGCGAGTAGTCGTGCATGGCTGAACGCACTGCTTCCGCGTCGGGCGATACCTGTTGGTCCGCTTTGTTAATCATGTTGGCCCACCGTAGTCCATAGTGTACAGCTTCGGGATATGCCAAAAAAGTGACACCTCCGTCATTGTTCTGAATTGGGAAGTATGAGTTAGAGGAGTTTTTCCTTATTTGGGAATATTGTCAGATTGGAGTTCTATACGCTCAACCAATCTGCTCGCTCCAAATGACCCGAGCCAATAATGGAAGCGCGGCCTCCAAAGAGCGGTGCCATGTTGGCGAAGGAGCCGTCGGCGTCCGCGAGGGCCGAGCTGAAAGCGGAGGAGAAGCTGGACAGTGCGAGCTTGAACACCTCCGAGGAGGACACCACGCTTTCGTCGGCCAGGCCAACAAGAATGGGCTTGTTGGGCAGACGGTCTTCCAGATCCGGGTTGGTGAGTTTAATCGCCGGGTCGTCCCACGAGGTGATGTAGCCGGACCAAATTCCCGCCATAGTCTCTCGGTCTAACACCTAGAACGGCCGTAGTTGTACAACAACATTAGGTTGGGGGAAAAAGAGTGGTTCAATTTCTGGGGAGAGTTGGAAAAAAAGAAAGCGTACGACGTGCGGATCGGAGTCGTTGAACTCGGAGAGATGGTAGACCATGGTGAGGGCCACTCCCAGGATGGGAAGCTGCACGTAGTCTCCAAATTCCGCAAGCAGGTCTGCTGGCAAGGGTCGATCGAAACTTGCAAAGTCCTTCGTGTAGCCACAAGAACGGTCATCATTACTCTGGTGACGGCCAAGAAAAAGAGTGGAAAGTACCACGAGACCGTGTTTATACGCATTTAGGACTGCCGTGGAGTTCATTTCGGAAAAAAAGAGACTGCATAACCAGATTTGTCCGCGGTGAGCTTGCAACGAAGGCAACAGAGGCAAAGCGAAAGGACAGGTATACCCGACGTCGTCCCGATGAAAGAGGTAACTCTCAGAGAGGACGGTGAAGGCAGCCTTAACGTCTGGCGAGCCTGCGCCGAACAATTCCACTCCAAAGGACCCTGCTTCTCCAAGGCAGGTATCATTTCAGTGGCTTTACCAGATGGCTCACGTTGATGTAGACTCACCGTAGCCCGGTATGATGACCGTGACCAGAAAAAGAAGAGTTATGTAAAGAAGCTTGATGCCAGCGTTCGAATCCTTGCTCATCGTGAGAAGAGATGTGCCACTTGCGGTGTCGTTGTTGTTGCTGGTAAGTTTAACCTTTTGTTTTGTGTTCTTGAACAGAAATAAATGTATTATCTATTTCAAGTCGACACTGTATCTCACGCAGCTACGTAATACGCTAAAACGATACGCGATTGGTGAGAGCATAGCTTTCACTGCTAGACCAACCAATAGGTGATGCGAGAAACCTGCACGTTGGAGTAAGGTTGGGGATAGAAAATTAAGTGAGAATCTGCATACCCGCCCCAGTTGGCTGGTTCCCCTTACTCCAACGTGCAGGTTAAGGAACTTCTTTTTGGCTCCAGGTAACATTGACCGTAGTTCTTCGGTACACATAGACCAAGCAGCATAAAGACCGAACACGTGCCCCTCGGGAGTTAATGAGTACTTGAAGCTCATTTCATTTCTCAAATCGCACTTCAAAAATAATTTCGGTGGATCCACACCAAGGATCCTTGCGGGAGGTTTTCACAATGAAGTGTGTCGGCTCGCCGCGGACGGGCGAACAGCAGCAGCGCTCTTGGTGGCTCCGGGGTGGGGAATGGAGAAGGCCCGGATCTTGAGATACCGGCACAGCTGCTGTGTGAGAGAGTAGCAGAGGAACAGGAAGCTGCCCACGGCATATACAAAGTAGAGAGCCACCATGCGCTCTTCCTCGACCAATGGCGAACTGTCCGTATGGATCGTTGCGTTAGACCCAAAGCGGACACCCAAACCGGCCGTTAGAGGTGGAATGAAAGAAAGAAAGAAAGAAAGAAAGAAAGAAAGAAAGAAAGAAAGAGAAAAAGTACATGGCGCGAT
Organism: Acanthamoeba culbertsoni; assembly: GCA_000826265.1. Classification (NCBI taxonomy): domain Eukaryota; phylum Discosea; order Longamoebia; family Acanthamoebidae; genus Acanthamoeba; species Acanthamoeba culbertsoni. The sequence continues at coordinate 6,594 of CDFF01070725.1, forward strand.
TGGTCACAAAGGGGACGAGGGAGTTGAGGGCTCCAAACGTGAGCGGAACGAGGATCGTGTAAAAGGGCCTGATTGGTTCGTGGCACATCCGCTGCACGATCAATCGGGACTGTCACACGGCATACGTCAGACGAAAGCGGAACCAGGCCAGGGAGGAAGAGAGCAGATGAAATGGGTACGGTGATGTAGGCAAAAGTAGCGCCGCAAGCGAGAACAAAGGTGTGCGGGTGAGTGAGGTACACGGGCAGTGCTGACCACACCCACAGGGTTCCCTGCCAAGCAACACGAGTTCGTAACAAAAGAGAGAAGCAAGGAAAATAAAGAGAAAAACATGGAAAAACATGGAAATACCATTGTGCAGAGCCAGAAAAGAGGAAACAGCTGCGTGAAAGCCTTGAGGAGCGCCTTTCGCTCTCGCAAAGCCGACGCCACCTTCCATACGCTATTTTTTTTTGAGCAACATCGCAGCTCCTTGTCGGGGGGGGAGGAAGGAAGCGTGTATAAGTACTGGCCGCTCAGCGTGGGAATAACCAAGCTCCAGAAGAAGAAAATGAAGCACTGCCCGCGAGTGAAACCGTAGAGCGCCTCACGCGACCAGAACAGCCGATCAAAATTGGCTGGTAATTATCAAGAACAAATAATGTTACTTTATAGAAATCATAATCAAAAAAAAAAGAAAAAGACTGCGTACTGGCAACGGAGGTGAAAAAGCAGACAGATATTGCGAGCAGCTGGCCTTCTACAGGACCATTAAATTGTCCCATTTCTAGGATTCCTGTATAGTATCTAAGCGATGAAACCATTATTGTTGTTTAAAAAAAAAACTCTTGAATGCGCGTAAAAAGGAACTGCGACATACTCTTCCCAGTGGCAGAAATAGAAGGGTAAAAGGATGGCCCAGCATAGAAACCAGGTCCACTCTGGGCCAAGCTGCGTCATGCAGCCCATGTTGAGTACAAATAACTGAAATATGGGGGGGGGGAGAATAAATCCTTCGTTAATTGTTTTTTTTTAAAAAAAGAAACCAAGGAAAAATTCGTACGATGCAAATGGCTGAGTCGCAGACTAACGAGGTGACATTTTAAATTTTTTTTTTTCAAGGAAAAATCAGATTAGTTAAAAGTTTTCTAAGGAGAATAGTTAGAATACACTAGAAATATAGATTAAAAAAATATACCATGGTCAAATAACTCGCCCAGCGGAGACGCGGTATTTGTTCGTCGTGCCTGCCGTCCGTCAATGCTGTCGAAAGTCTACATTTTGTGAGATATAGCCATTCGACCAAACGAAAAATAATCCCAATAAACATGCGAATTCACCTGATAAGCAAAAATGGAGATACCCATGATCGCCCATACTATCGGATGCGCTGCACCTTGCATGTTGTCGGTGCTAGATGCCTAATAAAATTGCATTTATTAAAATTTTTCTTGGTAATACTAATATTTTTATGGTATTATTTGAAAAATCATAATTTTTATTTAGTCTTAATATTAACCAACGAAAACAATTATTCGCGTTCACACAAAAAGCAAATAACGGTAGAGAGTAGGAAAGTTACGCTGAGTAAATAAGCAGCAAAATTGCAGAAGAACCCAAAAAGGGTAAGCAAATTAGGCCTGCAAGTCACAACAACAAAAACAAAAATTCAAGTGAATTTACACCACCACAAAAAAGGGGACTTGATCTAGTTTAATCGCATGATTGAAAATATATAAAAAAATATATTATTTATATATTCGAAAGTTACGCTGAGTAAAAGGAGGAGTGTGCAGACGTACGCAACCCATAAGGGAACAAAGCGCTCTACTGCAAAGTTCCACCATAGATAGAGAAAGCGGTTGCCACAGAAGGAGTGGTCGACTCCGGTGTACCGGTAGCCGCTCTTGAGGTGGTCCCATCCTCGTGCCGATATGAAACCTTCTCTGAAGAGTCGAGCCGTATAAGTCGCGTCAAGCGCTCCGAGGGTCGTCGTGTCGTAGATCAGATCTTTGGGAGACTTGGCGTGGGAGACCGGCTTGGGGTTATTGTTCTTCCTCTTGGTCGTGCCGGGGGAGGTCTTGGGGGACGATTGACGCGCTTTAATTACTGAAACGCTTTGCAGGCTCTGCGTTGAGGACCCATTGTCTGAGGGTTCGCTTGCCCCGGCCTTAAATGTGGGTCTTGCTTCATCTTTGCCGCTGATTTTCTTTCTCCCCTTTGGCTTTTTGGTTGCTGAGTTGACCTCGAGGAGAGGCAGCGCGCCTGATCCATGTGGCGCAGCTATGCTCATGTTTTCGTTTTTCCCGTCCCGAACCGACGGCAAGGCAGAACACACAAAAAGTTTGCTTCTTGCTGTTGGGTGATCGTTAAATCTTCAGAGCCGCGTTTGTCTGTAGGGCACACAAGGGCGGTATGCTGTCTCAACAACTCGAGCGAATTTTCGACCAGCTCGTGCCATACAACACAAATGAGACGTAATACTTTAGATACCTCAGATAGGATTAACTGAACAGTGCGAATGAAAAGGGTACTTGCCAAGCTCGAGCATTGCAGTGATGGCAGCACACAGCAGCGCCGTAGGCACGCACCTCGCCTCTCAGCTCTTCCACCATGTGTGCCAAACGAGCAAGGACACCTCGAACGTGCTGGTTTCGCCTTTTTCGGTGGGAGTCGGTCTGAGTCTCGCCCTTGCCGGAGCTGTGGGCGAAACCGCCGCGCAGTTGAGCCGACTTCTTGCGCCAGATACCTCTTCGCAAGACACCAAAAGAGAGGTTTTGGCTCTGTGGGGCAGCCAATCAGAACAGGTACTACCTCTTCCATGAATGACACGCGTAAGTTCATATCCATGGCCCGCCCCTCACGTGACAGGTTGGCAACATCCGCGGAGTCGAATGGGCAGCAAGTAATGGGCTATGGTTGAGCTCAGACTTCGCTGTTGCCCCAGAATTCGCCGCCGTGGCGGGGACGATGTACGGAGCCTTGGCGCACGACTTACCCTTCTCCCACCGACCCGAAGACGCACGAGCCACCATCAATGCTGCTGTGGCCAACCAAACGCGCAATTTCATAAAGGAGCTTCTTCCTCATGGGTGAGTTCACCGCTCTCTTCACTGCCTTGACTGCAAAGCAACACAAAACAATAATAAACAAAAAAACAAAAAACAAAAACGCACAAAAAAAAAGGTCAACGAACAACGCAAGGCTGGTGCTCACGAATGCAGTCTACTTCAAGGGTCAGTGGGCCACAACTTTCAAGAAAAGTAACACAAAGAGCAGCCCATTCTACCTCTTGGACAGCAAAGGGAAGGTTCAGGTGAAGATGATGCATCACCCTTCTATCAAGCTACGACAAGCCAGCTTCGACCACTTTGCGGTCGTCGAGATTCCCTACACGGGGGGTGACGTGAGCATGCTCATACTCCTGCCTTATGTCAACTCTTCCCTCGGTCTGGCCAAGGTTTGTCTTTCCTTTCCTCACACCCCGATATGTTGCTGCAGCGCTGACCAATGGGACACATGTTCCTGTCGACAGGTATGCGAAGCATGTGTGCTTGGGGAACTTACAGGCATATATCAGAACCTGCGAATGGAAACGGTGTCGCTCAAAATGCCTCGCTTCCGATTGGAGTACAACACCGAGCTGAGCGACGTTATCATGGCCGTGGGCGCGCGACTACCCTTCAGCTCCGAGGCCGACTTCAGTGCCATGTCCGCTACTAAGGAGAGGTGAGAATATATCCCTATTACCGTAATCACCACTTTTCGTTATGCGTTTGCATATCAATCATTCTTTACCTTTTTCAAATTCCCTCTAGTTTGATGATCTCGGCGGTGTATCATCGGACATTCATGGCCGTGGACGAGGAGGGCACGGAGGCCGCGGCAGCCACCGCCGTTGTCATGAGTCGCGGTGGTCGAGGTCGCCCCACTCAGCAACCTATCCCCTATGTGGTAGACCACCCGTTCGTGTGTGTCCTGTATCATAAGGCACAGAATTGTGTGCTCTTTGCTGGCCGCATCTGTACTCCGTAGAGCGACGACTGCATACACTTCCCCTTTTATTTCCGGATTTCTCCACCGAATTCGGTGCAGAGGTTGGTTGAAGTGTGCAAAATTCTGGGCGAGGACCTACCTGAGAAATTTCTCCACGTTTTTATGCGGACTGCAATTCGTCCGAAACGGAAGCACGGAGGGACGCCTGATAAAAGCTTCAGAACGAGTACACCTGTGTACCGTTAGTACCTTGGCCAACCCACACAGCACTTACTCTTCCACCATGGAGAACCAAGAGTCAGCTACTAGCGAGCTTATTTACCAAGTTATTGAGCAAAAGTACCCAAAGCACGTAATCCAGTGCGTTATGCGCCACTATCAACCCCCCAACGACCCTGACGGGATCGTGAGGCTTCTTCTTGACGGTATACACGTCGACACCTGGCTGGCAAAAGATGAGCGTGCGGCGAGGCTAGCGGCCATTTCCGAGCCTCCCAAGAAGGTACCCTTCCCCTTAACCCTTGAAGTTCATCTTCTACTTCCTGGAACTAAGTTCTGTTTGGTCTTATGAGGACTGCGGCATATGCTTGGAAACTTTCGACATCGGTGATCTGTACACAGTCGACTGTAAGGGTTCACACCGGTTCGACTTCGACTGTATGCGTCTGCATGCCAGACAACGGGTACAGGATGGGCGATTGGTTTTATGTCCCGGCTGCGACCACATCATCGACTCTCAGGAGCTGCAATTCCTGAACCTCGACCCAGAACTGCACCAGGCCTATGAAGCGCTGCTGCTCAAGCGCGCTCTAGGGCAGGTTGCAGGCGCTGTCGGCTGTCCGACCCCAGGCTGTCCGAACTGGGTCGTGTGTGCTCACCCTGGAGAGCAGGAGTTGGTGCCCTGCGAGGGCTGTGGCGGCCAGTTCTGCTCGAAGTGCCGAAAGCGCTATCATTACCGTCACTCGTGTACGGAGGCCGATGCTGCAACAAGCAAGTGGATCGGATGGAACGATCACGGTCGAGATGCACACAGTGGGGAGAGAAGGAGGCTCGAGGATGAGGAACGCCAGCGGGTAGAACAGGCCCGCGCAGAGAACGCCCGACGCAACGAAGAGCTCAAGGCTCGCTTCCAGGAACTCGTTCGGGACGAGAAATGGAAGCAGGAGAACACGAGGCGTTGCCCGCATTGTCGCCGACCAGTGGAGAAGATTGAAGGCTGTGATCTTATGCGCTGCGGGCGTGACTACCACGGAGGAAACGCTCAGAACGGTTGTGGCGAAAAGTTCAGATGGTCCCAGACCCTTCCCTATGGGGACATCGATGTGCCTCAGGACGGTCCAGCGCTGGAGGAGTTTGTCATGCCGCCCCCAAAAGCTGGCCAAGCCAAGTCCCACGGGCCCTACCGGTGCGACCATTGCTCGAAAGCGATCTCCGGCCTGCGGTTTTCTTGCATCCACTGCCCTTTCTTTGACCTGTGCCAGGATTGCGAGGAGGTGGCCTCCAGCCAGCACGAGCGTGGCCACATCTTCACCATCATCAACTAGGCACTCGTGATGTGATGTGCAACTCTATTTTTTCATTCAATAAATGACTTGCAACATTAAAGCACCATGCATGTTGTCAATGTCCCTCCCAAGCAAAGTAGTGAGCACATCCCTGGTTGTGACGATGGTTCCCCTCCTTGCGGATGGGCTCAAAGTCTGCCAGGCAGCGCCAGCAGTACTCATGTCCGCATTCGCAGGTTACGTGGTCACAGCCGGCCTCGTCCTTGATCGACACGGCATCACACTTGGGGCATCTCTTGGCCTCCCTCTGAAGGAAAGTTGCAGTGGCGTTTTCGGTCTGGGCTTGACGTTCATCGTACTCGGCGCAAGAGAGGTCGGTGTGCCAAGGGACGCGATGGCTACAGCAGGTCTTTCGTTTGCAGTGTTCGCAGGTGAAGAAGGAGGCCTGCTGGTCCACGAGCCCTCCAGATCCGCAGCCAGGATGAGAGCACCAGCGAAACTCGGGCTGCCCGCGCTGCCACTTCCTGAAGAGGCAGTTGTCGTACACGGCGACGTGTTGGGCGGAGAGAAACGAGCAAGCCTCGCTGTATTCGAGGCTAGCCTTGCATGTCATGCATTGGAAGTCTGTGTTCTGTTTCGACGTCAGCTCGATGCGGAAATGCTCGCTGTAGCACTGAGCAAGAGCAGTTCCATAAACTTGTTATGCAATGAAACATAGATGTGTGATACTTGGGTAGGCCCTCACCTTCTTGCAAGTGTTAATGGCGTGATTGCACTTCTTCGAGGGCTTGACGAACTCGGAATCTTTTTTCGAGTCGCAGCAGACCGCACAGAGAGCCATTCGCTTCAAGGAGCGTGATGTGAAGTGTGGCCTTGATATTGCCGTCTCCCAATTCCCTGTCAATTTCCGCCGTAGCTTCTTTCTGCCGAAAAGCAGTGCCCGGTTTTTACGGGGAAAGGATAAGCATCCTCCCTTCCACTGTCGGCTAAGCGCGAGTACAAGTCACCAATGATGAGCCAAGAAGTCACACCACGCTTCATCCCCATGCATGGCGTTGAACTGCCCAAACCCCTGAGTACTCTCCAAAGTCAGTACAAAAACGAGCTCATTCGCGGAGCGGTAGAGAAGTTGAAGGGCAGGGCAACTTACTGGCGCGAGGTTCGCGGTGACGGTAACTGTTTCTACAGAGCCTACGCCTTGGGTTACATCGAGGCCATAAGAAAGCAACCCAGCGAGTTGGGCCACCTCCTTGAAAAAGTGGAGCTTGCCCAAAGAGGAGGAAATAAGTTTAAACCAACAGTGGAAACAGTCATAGCGCAGTTGAAGCTGATGTACCAGATGATCAACGAGGCAGCTAATGAACACCGCCACAGGGAAGAAAGAGAAGAAGAGAACGTCGAGCATGTGAATGAGGCAGCCGATATCTCAGCTCCTGTTCAGGAGAAACAGCCTCTGCTTCACGAACCCACTGCAGATAGCAACCCGTCACTCCCACCAACTCGCTATGGTTGCGCAAGGCCTTATGAATTCACACAGCTTGCGGTGGCCGCAGGGCACTTCGATGGCCTCGACGGCAGTCGGTATAAATTGTTGACAGCAAAGCAGGGAGAATGCTGTCAATGCCGAACTGAGCTGCAGGAGCTCAGGAGGGAGAACAGCGAGTTGAGAGAGCGTCTCACAGCGCTCGAATCAAACGTGGCGGACTTGAGGCGCTCATTTGAGGCTTCAAGGCTAATTCCTGATTCCAGCTCCCAGAAACGCCCGGCCGTCCACTACGTACTTGTGATTCCTTGTCCAATTTCAAGTGGGAAGTGTGAATATTGACACACTCACGCTCTCGCAGATGGAAGAAGAAGTTCGAGTCGTTGACACGGGAGAGAGCAAGCAGAGGACAGAGAAGGATCTCCTCTCCTGGGCCTGGATGAGCCTGGAGGCTATGGCGACGGGACTGGTCCTGCTTTTTCGGCACCTCACGGCCGAAGGTCTTCTCCGTGAGCAGCATACCTTCGTGCATTACCTTCCCGATGGGGAGACCATCCATAAACGTTTGGTGACTATTATGGAACTGGGCGAGGAGGCCGAACACCTGGAGATTCAGGCCCTCACCGGGTTTCTCGAGCGAGGCGTGACACTCTATCAGGTGAGTGAGCGTTTTCTTCTCGAGTCATGAATGTCAGCACCCTGTTTGTTTGACAATCAATATGGTGTCAGGTGGACAGGCAGGGTGGGCTGCCCTCCTACCACTTCCCAGACGACCGCCATGAGCCTGTGTTGTCGTTGCTGTTCCGTCCGGGCCATTATGACCTACTATTGGCCATTTAAATCACGATTGTTTTCGTTGGTTGGACTTGAGTCCTTGTCCTTTTCATACTTTCGAAATGACGATATAAAAAAGTACAAAAAAAAAAANNNATAGCTTTCGAATCAATGACCCTTGTGGTGCTTTTCGATGCCGAACTGCTTCTTGAGGAACTCGTATGCGATGAAGGTGATGCTGTGCGACGGGATGGACTTGAGCATCGACGGCAGCAGGCCACGGTACAGGCCCAGCACGCCCTCCTTGGCGTACGTCTTCGAGAACAGGTCCCAGACGCCCGTGTAGACCTTCGGGGCGCCGTGCATCGACTGCATGATGAGACGACTCTTGGCGACGTGCAGCGGGTAGCACGCCAGCAGGCCCGCCACGCTCGACACCGACGCGCACGCGAGAAGTGCCACCACCGTCGGTTTTTTCCCGTCATTCCGCTTCATCCACTCTGTTTTTTTATTTAAAAAAAAAAAACAGGTGAAAATGCCGAAGAAAAAAAAATGGGACGAGCAGAAGTTCAGAGAAAAGGGCCAATCCGAAGCAAGGTATGTGAATAACTAACCTTTTTTGAGCACCTCGTAGACGGTCAGGTCGATGCCGGAGTGGGGCGCCGTGCTGAGGAGAGACGGCGTGAGGCCGCGGAAGAAGGCCCTCGGACCCTCTTTGGCGACGATCTGCCTCACCACGTCGATGATGCCCGTGTACGTCCCATGGGGCGCCGCAGCCAGCCTCGTCTTGACCACTAGAATTGTAAATGCAAGCCCAATGCTTGTCAAAATTCCACGAATTTTCAATAGCCTTAAGGTGGCGCTGGAGTCTCCCTATGGGGAGAAGATGGCAACTCACCCTCGAGCGGGAAGGACAGCGTGTGGGTGAAGAGGCCGGCGCCGGCGCCGGCGAGGAAGCGCTCATGCGGGTCGATGTCGGCGTCCTTCTTGCCGAAGGCGGCCTTGAGGGTCTCATACGTCCAGAACTTGATGGCCTTCTCCGGCGCCACCTTAAGCAGGTTGGCTCCGTTGCCTCGCCAGAAGCCCAGAATTCCCGACTCCTATTGTTTGTCCAATCATTTGTTTTCCAAAAAAAAAATAAAAAAATAATAATGGGTATTACATTGGTTGGGGAAAAAGGAAAAGGAAAAGAAATTGCAGACCGAATAAATTTGGCGGGAAATGGAGGCGATGCTGGGTTTGGTGGTCTGGATTTGGTAGATGGTCCTGATTCGCTCCAGCGGCGCCGTGGCCGTTCGCGAAGTCATCGCCGCAAAGGCGCCGGATGAGAGAAACTGCAGGCAAAAATATCCAATAAAAAAAAATGCATATTATTAAATAGTAAGTTAACTAATTGATCATTAGTGAATATAATCAATAAAAATAAAAATAAAATTCATAAGTAGAAAAAGAGAATAAAATTAAACTATGAAAATACGAACAGCAAGAGAATCCATTAGAGTCTGAGGCTTGCGCGCCGGCGGCAAAATGACGCCGTCTTCGGTGTCGAATGCCATAATGGCATCCTCCCAGTAGTGAAATATGGCCTCCACTGTGGCTGAAGGCACTAGCAACAAGAATGTCTGGAATGAGTGAAGAAAATATTGTTAATTTGAGAAAAGAATATTAAGAAAAAAGATGAATATGATTATAATAATAATATTCTTCGTTATATTGGACAACGGTTACATAGATACCAACAAAAACATGTTACCTGCCACTCGGTAAAGTCGATCTTGCCATTGCCGTCGGCGTCGATGCGTTTGATGAGTTTGGTAACGGCGTCGTCGTCGTACTTCATGTGAAGCCGCTTCAGCGAATCGCGAACCTCGTTCACGTCGATAGTCCCGCTCTTGTCGACATCGAGCTCGTCAAACACCTGCCGAAGCATCTTGCTTTGGGACAGCGCAAACGCTTCAAATTCCTACAACCGCGAGAAAGTCAAATTTCTTGAGAAATAAAAAAAGAAAAAGAGAAAGAAAAGGTAAACCGAAAACCAGTAAAAGTTGTGGTTACAGGACTGTCGAGATAGAGCGTTGGCGGGAAGGAGAACGGGGAAGGGGGGAGCGTACAAGAAGGCTGACCGAGCCGTCTTTGTTAACGTCCAGCCGAGAAAGGAGTGCGTCAACGTCACCCTCGCGAGCGGGAAGGCGCAGCTGCTTGAGGCCGTTGCGAAGTTCTTCGCGGCTAAGTTTGCCGTCGCCGTTGGTGTCAAGTTTTTCGAACACGTCGCGCACACGTGACATCAAGTCGGTGTTGTCGCCGCTCACTGCGCCGAGAGGTGTGGAAGTTTGTTCGCTCATTGTGCTGCTTTATGAAGGGTTTTGCGAGACGGTTGAAACCGTGCGGTTGTCGAGGAGAGAAGATAATAGGAAAGAAAATGTGAAAGAAAGCGGGAATATGAAAATATATCGGAACAAAAATATTCTGGGCCAACATCTTGTTTGCCGTATAAGTGTTAATTACAGTTTTTTGAAAAGAATGGACAAGTAATAATTAACATCCATTTATTTATTTTTTTCTCGTAATACAAAATATGTCATAATAGAAATTAAATATAGTTATAAGTTAAATTTGGCATTAGTCGATTTTTCGTGCGCTAGCGGCCATGGTGGCCTTCCCTGGCCACCAACCAGAAGGGCCGTTAGGAACATCCTCCGAAAGGTTGAAGTTATAATTTACGCAATTAAACTGGCATATCATTTATGAATGTATGTACAAAGTTTTATACACACAAATAATAACATTATCAACGGGTATCCTTCTCAATGCGATTCAAGCTCCCAAAAGCCTTTTCATTTCCGCTTCGATCTCCGCGTCTTCGCGCGTCCCCTGCTCGAGAGATGCCGTGGCCGTGTTTCTCGTAGACAGCTGATATCGATAATCATGTTAGGCTTTGAACTATAAGATATGTAGACGGGGGAAAATAAAAATGTTGCAGTTACATACCGAGGCATTGAGGTCGAGGCCGATCTCATCAAGCACCTGGTCGAGCACCTGGTCCGACTCGTCGTCCTCGAACTCGTCGTTCAACATATCATCCATCATCCTATAATCAAATTATTATTCAGCAAATAAAATAAAATAAAATAAAATAAAACGCACTCTTCGGTCATGGATGCAAGTTGGTTCTGCTTCTCGAACTGCTGGAGGGTTGCCTGCATCTTCTTCATGTCCATTTGCTTATTGGAGACGGCCATTGCCTTGGCTGCGCCGCCCATTGCCTTTTGTACTGTGAGGTTTGCCTTCATTGACGTCTGCTGCGCCGACACCGAACCCAAGCGACCTAACCAAACATTAATAAATAAATAAATAACAACAGAAATTGTAGCTGAGGGGTGTTGCCTTTTGACATGAGAAGTTTTTCCTTATGCTTTCGCACGTTGATTAGTTGCTTGGTCATGACGCGAGCTGAGTTGTTGTCTCCCTTTCGTGCAAGCGCTTTGATTTCTACAACGAGTAGCTTCTCTTGTCGTTCCATCTCACGAATGTCTCTTTCCATATCACGCTGGCCGCGGCGTATGCCCCGCTTACTTTCTTTCATGGCCTCCTCGGGCGTCTGGCGCTTAAAGATGTTCATCCTTGATGCCTAACCACAAGCAGGTGCGAAAAATGCGAAGAAAAACACTCAATCAGAAATTCTATGGAAAACTGTATTGTAAAATTTAATTTAAATTGGCATTGAACTGTTCATTCTCGGTTAGTAGTCGGTATCCATCGCCTGTACACGATCTGGTTAACAGGCCAGCTACTCACTTCTTCGCCTTCCTTTGGTTCCACATAGCACAATAGCAAGCCCTACAATAATAAAGTCGGATTGCTTGAATATTCCTTTCCTCTCGGTCATTTATACTGCCCTACCTTGGCCACTTGTTCAGAAAGCCTGTTGAGAGCGGAAAGGCTTCGCCAGGACAGCTGTCTTGCACCAGCGCTCCATTGCCCGCCGGGCACAGCGTCGCCAACGGCCTGCACCACTACACTCCACTCGGCGTGGTTGACCGCTGGGCCCTTGCGATACAACACGAAGTCGGTACCATATTTGATCCCCGATTTCACTACCTTGTTAATTGTTGTCATTAATAAACAATAAAAAAATAAGATGTGAGAAATTAAAACTAAAACACAAAAAAAATTGTAGCATATATAAATGGGAAGGAATCTAGATAAATCACCCAATTGTGCGATCTAAAGTGGCGGTAGGCTGCATATGTGTAAGCAAAGCCGTCCTGGGTCTTTGAAAAGACAGCCCATATTTCGTCGGAATCCATTATTCGCCACGCCTGCTTATAATGTAGTTGAGTAAACTGTATCGACCAGCGCATGCATCGTTCCCTTCTGTGACCGATGCGTTTGACTTCTGCTTCTTCAGTACCGGAATTTGGTCGCTTGATTGAAGATCATCAGATATGTGAGGAATGAACTGAATAACTCTCAAACACCCTAACTCGGCGGCCAAGTAGAAGGCTTCTTCCAGACCCAATTGGAGGAATTCATCGTCTGAGATTGCTTGTTGCGTTTCATGGGGAACGGATTCCAATGCAACACGGCCCAGACTGGTGGAAGCGAGCATCCATTGTATTGCATCCGATTCGTCCATTATTGGGTTAAATTCGGATTGTATGCGTGCCAATCGAAGTTCGGCCTTTTCTGATTCGTCCATTTGGTGATACGGACAAGT
>CDFF01070730.1:0-23963 GCA_000826265.1 Acanthamoeba culbertsoni
GGTTAGCAAAAGAGGAGTTGTTGTTTTATTGGACAAATACTAATAGTTTTAAGCATGGTTGTTATCTTATTTTTTTTTTTTGAAAAAACAAAATGAGATTCATCCAAGAAGAAATTAAAAAAAAACCTAGATTTTAACCTGACAACGCTGTTGAAATCTGAGAAATGGGCATAGTATAAATCATGCTAGTGAGTATATTGCCATTTCCTTGGAGCAAAAGGCAATGCCTTTGGCATATCCTGGGAAAAAAGAATAAATGTATCTTTGATCTTGCATATCAAGTATGGATATTGCTGCTTTGGTAAATTTTGTCATTGGTAATAATTGGCAAAGCCTTTATCACTGGAAGGATATTGACTGAAAAAAGAAAAGAGAGGTGATGCTAAAATAGTAACCAAAGGAGGGAAGGCTTAAGCTCTTCAATCTCCATGGTGTGATTCATTCAGTCAGCCTTTTTTATCATAGGCTCCTCCTCTGGCAAGTGCATAGCAGGAATAGCTACAGCAAATGCATAAATATTAAAGCTAAGGTTGTGCTGTTTCCTGGTGATTGTGAGATGCAAGTCAGGCCACTGCTTCTTTTGCTGATGAAGAAAGTTGAGCATGTGCTTGTTGGTAAGCCAAGTTATAACCAGTATGTTGTAATTGTGCATGATGCGCACAATATCATTGTCTTCTCCTTCTCATTTTTGCATGTGGCACTTCTGCATTTGCTCTATTTTGGCCTGCTTGGACCACAAGAAATGGCGTGCCATGTGGTCCTGGATGGCCATGCGCATGGGCATACTGATGAAAAGGTCATGTGCCTTCTTTGTGACTTGCATAAGAAAATATATTATAAAAAATATATAATTATAGAAAATCATTATAATAAGCAGTACCTCTCAAATAACTAATCATAATTATTGCACATTTCTTTTCATTCCAGCCTTATTGTCTAGCTAGAATTTCTATTGTGACCAACCATTTATCCACCTTTCCATTAAAATAGGGTATTTTTATAGGAGGTAGGCATGTTATTAGGCTATTATATTTATAATCAGCATTTTTATAAGAAGTGCTAAGTTTATCACCAGAACCCTTTAACTTAGTTTCTGACTTTTGAAATGATAACTTCTTAGGCGAAAATGCATTTCTGTTTAAAGTAACAATAGTGTTAAAAACAATAAAGTTTCCACTAAGATCAGAAAAAAATGTGTAAGATCTATCATTGTTCTAGTCTAATTAAACTTAATTATAGCATTCCTGTTATTTCTTTGTTTAATAATTGGTATGATATAATTGGTAGGATATGAATATTATCTTCACTTTCCTTTTGTTTAATATCAACATTTTCCTTAATGAGTTTTTTTTCCTTGTCTTCTATAATCACTACTTAAACTATTGATTTTCTGAGCTTTAGCCAATGTAACAAACTTCAACTTAAAAAAACTGCTTAATTAATTTTTGAACAATTTTTTAATCATAATCCATAATTTAAACCAATTTTCTATGAGTTTCTTATCAGTTTTAATTGTTAAATTACAAAGAACTGTGTTGTTCACAATATTTGCATCTTTGTCCATTTTGTTGCAAAAATATTAGGATCTATCCAGGATTTTTAGAAATTTGATAGATAATAAAAAAAAAAATTCATCATTTTTTAAGAACCAATGCATATTGATACTTATGTTTATATAATGTAATGTACAAATTTTGAAGATCTTTAGTTTTTTTTGTTTAGATATTATATTATTGTTATAGTTTCTTGTTTAGCTTGTACAAAAATCATTTTAAAAAAAGTGCTAATGGTATTTTTTTTTAACAATGGTGTTTCATATATTTTCACTTGCATATTAGTATTTCTATGAAATTTCGTTATAATTATTTATTTTTTTGATCATTATAAGAAAATATTTAAGAAAATATATCAAAAAATATAAAATTATAGAAAATCATTGTGATATGCTAATTTCACAAAACTAACAGGTTTTGTTACATTATAAACATATAAACAGCAATGATGCATAAAACATAAGCAGTTGTCTCTGTTTCAAGAATCTTTATTTAGTGTTAGAAAGCTCAAGAAATTGAAAGAAATTCCTGCCAGGAATTTCCCTATCCTTGAAATAACAGATAAATAACGGAAATAACAAATATATGACTGTTGTAATGGTCAGCCTATAACGGCTAGGCCTGGATATAAATTAGAGAATGTTTATTCAATAAAACAGATTTATCCACACATAAACTCTCTCATTCTTAGGATCTCCACTGCTTATTGATTCCTAACTACAACATTTTGGTGACAATGGCAGGATCATCTTCATTATTACCATAGATCAGACGATCCAATAAACAAGGAGATGAGCAATGATAAGAAGGAAGTTCCAACAATAGCGGAGAATGAGGCTGCAAGGATTGCTGGGGTCAAGTGCATGGCAGTGTGGAAGAAAGACACTGTAACTGCAATGACTGCAAAGAAAGGCAAGGCCCTCAAGACTCACTCCAAGGATGAGGAGGGAAGCTCCAGAATGGAAGATATTGAGGAAAAGATGGATGAGAACGCTGGGATACCTGTGCCAAGGAAGAGTGTGAAGTACCCAGCACATGGAAGCAAAGCAGACAACCATGCAGCCACATTGAGATGATGACATCAAAGTCGCCAAGTAATTTATTCCAGACCATTCACCCTTCAGAAACCAATATCAAACACGGTGTGATGTGGTTGGCCAAGGAGCAAGCATGATGACAGGATTGACTACTGGCAAAAGTCTCATGGTCCAGGACTAGGCATGAATGGCAAGAAGGACACTGCGTACCATCACATGGATCAACCTAAAGGAGAGGTTGGTACAGACATATGCATGTGATAAGGTGGACTGTTATAAGGTGTTTGCCAAGGTTTGAGCCCTTTGCCAGAAAAATGAAGAGTGAGTGCAAGAATTCTTGATGTGAGTGGAAGCTACAATGTGGCAAGCAATGACCAACGCCAATGAAAAATTCCTGGTGACAACATTCATTGACAGATTGATCTCACAACTTTGGGACAGTTGGTCTTGCTTGATATGATAAAGTAGAGATTGGGAGGATTCATGATCCACCATCTGCTCTGGGTGTGATTGATCATTTTCTTGGGATTGTGGTGATGCCTCTCCGGGGCGGCGCAAACAAAGATGCAAAATTGGGTTGGATCAGGAAGGCTGTGTGAAAATGCCACTGACAGATTCCATCCATTGGCATCGATGCCACAACAGCTCATCTTGCTGATCATGGTGCTTCTGTAAGACGGCATGGTGTTTTTGAACACATCCCAAGTGATGGGCGATTGGATGCTGGTGTGTGTGGAACTGACGTCATCCGCAAAAATCAATGTAAACTCCAATCTGTTGGTCATGTGAGCCTTCATCCAACTTTTGGAAGTGTTCCCATAGATTGGACACCAACTGATACGAATATCGACCATGACGTTTTTCATCTGTTCCAAGCTGGCTTTGCTCTTTTTGCGTTTGGTGGTGGTGGCGTTCATCATCAGCAGGTCATCGAATCTGCCCAACAAAAACGACACGACCATATAGCCAAAATCCGTCAGTTCGTATATCCTCCACACCTGTTTGGAATTGCCCGTTTTCAAACATTTTTCAAGCGCCTGATGGCACCACCGTCGACTACGAAACCGTGGTTTGCCATACATTATTGCCATGAACAATCATCTTCCAGATACGCTATCAATTGTTAGGACTATAGACGCCAATTTCAAAATCACCAGGTTGTTAAAGGGAAAACGTCACAAACCCTACACAGTGATCACGCCCTTATACGGGATCACCAGGCTTCTTGGACCAGCAACCAATTCTCCAGAGTCAACCAATGAGTTCTTTCAATGGCAAAGCAAACACCACAGTCCAGACAGTAGGTACCTGGCGTTTTTCACAGTCCAAGAAGCAACATCACAGCAGTGCAACAAAACAGCAATTCATCACTACATCAATACAATGCAGAAGCAAATTCTGCCCAAAGTGCAAAAATACCACATGCCATTGTTATTTACCTGGGTCACATTGATGCTGGTGAAAGATCCAAACACCACAGCCCAATCAATCAAAAAATTCTCAGAGGACCCAAAAAATAATGACAAAGTTCCCAAGCTAGTTCACGTATTGGAACGAGTGGGATCAATTGAACACTTGCTCACTGGCATTTGGACAGAACAAAACAATAAACCAGCTTGATGGCCAAACACAGATTGCTCAATCTTCTCAAACACCCAATTTACAAAGACAAAATCAGAATTAGTGCCATCTTGGATGTGATCAAAACGAAAAATGAACATGCCATGGAAGCATACGAGCGCCAACTCACGCCCGTACCCGATTCTTTGGAAAAGATCTGGGATGATGGAGAGGTAATAGCCTTGGACAATCCGAAAAACGTTTTTCCAATTGCAAGCTTACAAAACAAACGCGACATACCGTTTTTCATTTTGCGGCGCATGCTTACTCCGATCGAGGAGCTTGCCGACCCGTTGGTACGAAATTCGATACGTGTCGTTAAGGAGGACCAGATTTCGGAATCGTTCGATTATGTGATTCGCATCAACTACCCATTTCCGGACATCGTGCGCATGATGATGCAAGTGAACGCAAACATGAGGATTCACAAATTCCTCGCTGGAAAACGTCCCGAACCATGCAAACACATCGATGTTCCGTGCAAAATTCTATACCTCCTCAATTCCATCAGATATGTACAGCCGAGGCGTCACATCGATGATGGTTACTTTCATCAAAGTCTCAATCAATTCCTGGAGGAGCACAAAATCACAAGGGCGGATGGGGTGGTACAAAGTTTGTTTTTTCACGATCCAAAGCCATCGAACCAGAGGGAATGCGTAAAGGCACTAGATCAGCACGTCATCAAGACCTTTAAAGACGACATGCGAAACATCGTCCTACCCAAGATCTTCAAACATCGTGTTCCCCGACTGTTCACGCTTGCGGCACGAACTCTCGATTCGCAACTGGAGGAACTGATGAAAGAGTACGACGACGACGACAAGTGTCCAACCGTATCTCATGTATTGAAACGAGCACACAATATACGCATCTATTATTCCTCGTGGTAGAAAGCACCACAACCACCGGATCGAGTTTTGAAGTCATATTCGGGACAACCCCAGTAGGGTTTGCCAGTTCGAAGTCGACCCGTTCGCAGTTTGCCACATGCACAACTATCGTTGACGGCGTACATCAGATCAAATGTGATCTTTCCCAACCCGTTCTTTTCATCCAGATCTCCGTCCAACATCTTTTCAAACGGCAGCTCGTCATCCCTGAGTGTGTATTTGGCTGTCCACACATCCCCATGCCCGGTCTTGGTTTGATCGCCTCTGATCTTGGAGACTTGATTACAACCCGATAACAGATTGCGGATCTCGCTGTCCAGCAAAGGAGGCATGCACTCGTTGAAAACGCGGATGCGAATGTGCGGTTTCGATGGCGATTTCTCGATTTCGATGACGATATCGTTCATGCACGAATCGTACTCGATCATACCATCCTCTTCATGGGGATGAATCTCATAACCAACAGTGCCGACACCATAGAGCGCTTCTTGCATGCACTCTTTGCACATGAGATCGTCATCGATTTCGGCACAGAATCGTTGGAACCTGCGTTCGTCAATCGGATCGGGTTCGTAACTCGCATCCCAACAACCCTGACACACCCGATCTTTGCCATCGAAACATCTGCTGCAACTCCACATGGAGCTCTTGGCATGTTCTTCGTTGCACTCGATGCACACTCGCAATCCGGTACCCATTTATTCGTCCAGAGGCTTGAAACAAAAGTACCCACACCCTTTTCCCGATCTGTAGTTTGCACATCCAACGTATTTTCTACGATGATTTCGCTCGTAGCCCTCATGGATATACACCCCACAGTCACATCGATCGTTGGGTGTAAGACATAGTTCGATGACCAATCGTTCCACCGATTTCGGCATCGAACACGTCCATCTGTCGTGCATGCCCACTTTGCCAGGCTGTCCTTTCATCTTGGCCACTTTTTCGCATCCGTTTTTGGCCAGAATCCGTTGAATCGTGGAATCGGGAACCGGTGGGTATCCATCGTTGGTGATGATCAATCGATTGGCATCATAGATCACTTTGATCCGAACATCATTATGTTTCGATTCATATTTTGTTTTTTCGGGATTGGAAAACATGGGCACCCGATCGTAAACGATTTTGCGCTGGCAATCCGCACATCGTAAGATGCCATCGTCAAAATAGCACTCGTAAATCGCGTCGACTTCGGATGAAACCCGACTGTTGAAGCATCTTTCGCAGTAAACGTTTCCCGTTTTGTGGTGGCACATGTTGCACGACCACGGCGACTTCGTCTTTGCATTTGCAACAAACCTCCATCGCAGATCTTTTTATGTTTGACACCAACTGGATTATCACAACTACACCAAAAGATGAGAAAGAGGAAATATTGTGGCACTATTACCACCAAGAAACGATCGAAAACCGAGGTGTCGTCGTATTGTTGGAAAATCGATGATGAGGATCGGCTCGAATCGTCTCTGATACCCGTAAATCTTGTCACTGGCAAACCATACACTGGTTACAACGCGGCTCGATTGCACATGCACATGCGCGACCACGGGATCGTGGTGCCGATTTTTGCCACCTACAAACAGTACGCCGCCAGGGGGATGCAGGTGAAGAAAGGCGCGAAATCGGTCGGAGTACATTGGTTCCATCGTCGGGACGAAAACGATAAAATCGTCAAAGTCGACGACAATGACGAAAAATCGTACTCGTACTCTGCAATCGGGGCCAACTTATTCAACATCGCCAAAGATGTGGTGGAGGAAGATGAATCTCAAAAGATCATCGATGAACATCTGGCCAAGATCAAAAGATTCGCTATCACCAGACAAAATGCATCTGATCAAGATCGCAATAGATCTTTGGAGCTGGCGATCACAACTTTTCTGCGGCATGAGAACATCCGACCGGGTGTCGAAAACGAAAACGCCGATTTCAGAGACGAATGCGTCTTTTCGCTCACGATGCGACCCCGGAATCTCTATTCAAACGACAAAACGTAGGCATACGATTGTCGTTTGCATGCCTCATCTACGTAAAACGCATGGTGGCCAAGTGGAAAAAGGGTACGAATTGCAACATCCTCCATCAACTCGCGGTTTGCCAGATTCTACGAACGTTTGGTTGTGGCTCCGAATACGTATACGAAATCCAGCACAGCCCTTACTGGAACCGTTTTCCGGCAAGTGCTGTAGAATCCGACTTTCTGGTCGAGAATGCATCTCGTTTGGCCTGGAAGTTTGTAGCAATCTACCACACCAGGTTCCTCTATCCTCGCGAGAATCTTTTGGCGAGATTGTTGCCCGATATGCCCATGGAGATTCTACAACACATCGTCTCCTTTGTCCCCGATTATCCGATGTGTGTTACGGTGGAAGACAAGACTTGCTTTATGCAACAATTTATTAAATAGCTATCTGAAAAGGCGACCCTCTTTTTCGTACTGATGTTGTAGCCACATGGGTTCCTTGCCAATGGTTGACGGCAACATATCTTCGGGTGTCAGACCATCGTTGTTCAGAAAGTCTTTCAAATCAACCTGGTAAAACTCGGCCATGACACGAGCAAAGCCTATGGTCGTATCGTTCCCAGTAGAGAAGGCCATGTGGAATGATGTGTTGCCCCTATCATCAGCTATACGCATGTCACCACCATGGCGAACAGCCAGTACGACAAAATCGTTCGAGGCATCGATAAAGGCAATATGTGTGGGAGTCATGCCAAACTTGTTCTTGATGTTGGACGCGTTCTTGTTCATAACCGGCGTGAGAGTGTGTGATACTCTCCTTGCAATCGCGTATTTATGCTAGAGCTTCACTGGGTGGTTTTATTTTTCGTGCACATCAACAAAACAGGAGATGGCGAACGTTTCCCAGTTCAGCCATTCGTAAAATTGTAAGATCGCGTTTCTCTCAGGAACGACGGATAAGTGAATCACTCCTTTTGTTTCTTTGCCACAACCACAATGTCATCTTTGTACGGATACGATGGAAGCAACTTTTTTATCAACACGATTTTGATGGGTGTCGTTGCCTACATCGGTGCGATCGCATGGAGGATCACCGGAGGCGTAATCGAAGAACACCTGACGAATCTGTTCCGTCGATTTCTGCTTCATGAACATAAGATTGTGGTGTACGAGAGCGAAACGCCCGGAACGTACAATGTCCTTCGCGACTGGATGACAACAAAAATGAACGAATCGGGGTTTGCCAGTGTGGACTATGCGATTGTGCTCGCCAACGATATCGTCACCAGCGATTTGGAAAATTTCATCAAGAGTCGGAGCTATTACGAACGACGCGGGCTTGTACACAAACGAGGATACATATTCCAGGGACCTCCCGGAGGAGGAAAAACGACCATGGTCAATTATCTCGCATCTCGTTTCGACCTTCCCGTGTTTGTATACGGCAATGGTTCCGATGGGTTCAGAACGACCACTATCGACGTCTTTTTGAGGAACGCACACAACGTGGCGAATGCGAAAAATGGCCCAAACGGCGGCCAGTGCTATATCACACTCTTTGAGGATGTGGATCACATCTTTTTTCCCGACAAAAAGGAAGACGACACAATCCTGTTCCGACCCCCCATTCCGAATAACGATATGTCCACGATTCTGAATGCTCTCGACGGATTTTTGACGAGCTGTCCGGGAAGAATCGTCATCTTCACGAGCAACAATCCCGAAAAGCTGCCCGAAAAATTGATGCGACCAGGACGAATCGATCGGAAGTTCGATTTCGGTCCAGCGTCTTCGGAGACGCTGCAGTCGCTCTATCTACACATGATGGCCGATGATGACAAATGGCCACAGATGAATCTCAAAACTCGATCTTGGGATTTTCCCTCCACTATAGAGGACGACGATTTGACCCTGGCACGTAAATTCGCATCCCAAAACGAAGGCACCATGATTGCAGACGCGCAAAACAAATTGTTTATTCAACGATTTCAAGCACCGGAAGATCGTACGAGCCGGAGCGCGAGTTCGCACTGAGCCAAGTACGTTTCGGGCGCGCCTTCAAAAGATGCAAACCGTATTCCGAGGTCGCACACCGTTTCTTGAATCCCGTTTTCGTTATCATCGTTCGATTTCGTTTCGAGTTCGATTGGATGCAAGACAATAAACACATCTTCGTCTTCATCTGTACAATACCGAATCTGTTTGTAGCCGAATTCACGATTCGTGGTGCAATAGATCATTGCAAAGAGGTGAAATAAAAGAATGACCGATTAAGTCCTCTGCGATCGTGATAAAATCTTCAACCAGGCGTTGGTTGAGAGCCAAATCGACATGGATGTCCAAGAGACCATACCGATACAACACACGAAATGGTCCAAACAGGCGCCAACGATCCAACCCACCGAGTCTTTTCGGAATGATGACAAGCGACTTCTCACGTCCAATACAACGCTGTAGACTGACCTTCGGAAACTCACCGGGATGCTTGCCAAAGTAGAACTTGCAGAAGCGAGTCAACCCACGGCAGGTTTCGTCACCGCACGCTATTCGATCGTCCGTCATCCGATTGACATAGGTGACCAAAACGTTGGCGAAATCGGGAACCACAAAACGTCGACAGGCTTCGGCCACGAAATGTGAATGTGCAAAGAGTGCCCCGAGATCGACCTCGGAGCTCAAATGACCAAGCATCCGGAAGATGTCGAATGCCACCGGATCGTAGAACTCTTCTCCACAGCTTTTCCGATAATCCTCATACTCTTCGAGATCGTTGAGATCCAACAACTCCGAGTGCAAAAGAGCATGTAAAGAGGAAAACAAAACCCACAGATGATATTGCAATGTAGAGTCGTATCGTGCAAAGAGCTGTCGAATGATGCAAATCTCGTGTTGAAATAGCTCGTTCTCGCTGTCTGTCGTTTCGTCGCTGTGCCAGCTCTCTACGATTCCTTCCAAGATGTGGTCGATGTATGGTGACGTTTTCTCGTAATTCCCCTCCATCAGAATCTCCAACAGCACAAAAGAAGGATCCGTTTCTCGCTCATACATCCACCCGGCGAGTTCGTCTCGATCAAACATGATAAACACCTCGCAGATGTCACGATAGAGATTCCGAAAGTTGTATTTCGTGGCTGTGTGGATAATCGTTCGCACAATGTCCCTGCAACGTTGCACCCCTTCATATCGCAGGGTGAAGTATATGTCGGAAGCTTTGGAAAAACGCTTCATAGATTCAAAATCCGAACGAAGCATCTTGAGTGCAATGCATGCATCCTGGTATGCGTACAGTGCCCTTTCGTTTGATGTGCTTCTCGCCAGACAAACGTTGTACTTGGCGGCCGGGTGACGTGTACACGAGCACGTTCCGATCGAATCACCAAACATATGTGGCTGGACCCATGTCGCGGGCAAGTTGTTTTTAATCAGCATCACGTCGCGCAAAGCCGTGCATGATGAGTACGTGTTGACGATATCGACGATGCCCAAATACGAAACGATCTCTGACAAGATTTCTGGCGGCAGAAACTGCAGGCCGACGATCCGACATAGGCGCTTGTTTTCACGATTCTTGTCACCGAATTTACGCTTGCCCAGGTGCGAGGACATTGTCAATATGATAATTTGTTTTTTCTACTTCTCTTTTTTTTCTTTTGGCACACGATGCCATATGATTTCATTTGTCGAATCCAATGATATTCCCAACTGCCCAACGACCTATGACACCAAATATGTGGTGTTTCGCGATCGGATGGCTTCTTGGTGCTTTAACAGGAGGTGGTGTGGCAATCTTTATCCAACAAAGCCATATACAACCACCACTCTTTTTTGTTTCCTTGCCGAAACGGTTACACTCTCGCTGATGGTGATGGTCATTTACCAACAACACTTTTACGTTCACGGCGACGATTCGACCACCAAACTCACGGCTGCGCTCGTTCTCTTGTTGTCCTACTTGTTTGCCTACGTCCTCTTTATATTTCTGTACTTTGTGGACGAAATGTATAAATAAAAGCCATCATCCATTGTCTCCAACCACAATGCAATACAAACCGATTTCGTTGACCGTACGTGGACAAGGCCAGCTGACGATCAAAGATGGTAGAATCGAGGCCAGCGAGGACACCAGGTTTTACGTCCATACGGGACGTGGTGGTGAACTCGAATTGCAGTGTCGCGGAAACAAATCGACATGCATCACCACGGACCCTCATGGGAACACCGTGATAACCGGTGGCAAGTTCTCGTTCGGAAACTTTGTGTTTGGTGGCGGTCGGTTCGTGGTGGGAAACGCGGACTTGACCAATCTCACCGTCCACGACGACGACGATGGACATGATTGGTTGGAACGACTCGACGAAATCGATTTCTCGAATCTGTCCATAATCTCTCTGTCGGACACCGTAGTGTTGAACACGGAATCCGAAGAGTTGAAGAAGCTTTACAAACTCAAACTCAGTGGCTGCAGCGCCTACAGCCACACGCCCAAATTCTGCCAAGATTTGACCCTGGTCGTTTCGGGAACGGCAAGCGTCAAAATTTGGGGAACGATGGAAAAGGACGTCCTCGCTTATGTATCCGGCTGCGGCAGTCTCTCGATTTATGGACAGATCAACGGCGATGCCACCTTGAACATCAGTGGAACGGCCAGTGCCAAAATGCCGGGCAGCGTTCGTCATTTGGAAAATCCCAGAGTGGTCTGGCCAAGATAAAGACCCTTTGAGCTCACGCTTTATTCAATTGTCCATGAGAAGCCAAGATGTTTTTCTCGTGTATCTGAGTCGTCTTGTGATGTGTTGGTGGTTTTTTACTTACATATCGATAACCCAACACTCCCCCGATGATTTTGTAGTGAGTTGGCTCTTCAAACAGGGAAAAAAAGAACACCAGGATTTCGCCGACGGGCCAAAAACCGTCATCGAGATGACGACCGAAACAGCGTCCTCCCGAACTTCTGATTCGTTCTTCGAACATGGAAATGAACGATTTCCAAATAGGGTGACATCGGATGCATTGTTCGTCCGGCACGTTGGGATTCGAACGGCAATCAAAGTGTTGCTGCAGTTCCTTATAATCTAGGGTCCACTTATTGACTCTTGATCGTCTGGACCATGATGCCCAGGAAACGCCAAGGGCCGATTCCCAACTTTGCCATGGTATCCACGAATTTGATCTTTGCGTTTCGATATTCGTCCGAGAAGAGATCGCAAGATTCCACCAACTCTGAGAGAAACGAAGATCGTCGCATTCGTATGCCCATAACTCTGGATGCGAGAACAAAAACGACTTGAACTGATACAACGATCTTTGTATGTCCTTGCCGGCCATATACGCAAGCACATACAAGTAGAATTTTCTCTAAGGTGCGGAAGAAATCGGACCAAACCTGCTCATCGATCGCGAAAAAGTTGTCCGGGCCTAGGAGATCGATATCGACCCTCATATTTTTACGCAGGCAACAAGCGTCGGGCAGCGTGCCGGTGCGTTTGCTCGTGATTAATTCAACTGCGAGTTGCGAATGTCGATTTGCCAATCTGTGCTCTGTCACGCATCGAACATAGGTCGTGATCTTGTTGGCGTCCAGTAACATAAGAGCGATCAACAAAAGCGAAGTCGGTTTGTTCGGATCTCGATAAATCGATTCGGGCACAAAGATGCGTTGGCTGTTTGCATCGTTTACCAGACACCTCCATGTCGAACACGTGTGCGAGGAAAAACCAATGAGAGTGGAATTCGCTAAAGATGTGAAGATTCAACTCCAAGGGCAAACACTCCATTGGTAGGGGGATTCATAAATAGGCATATTCACGACAACTTTGGTTTCTAGCGGGCGAAGTCTACTCGCGCAACGAACTGCCACCAGGAAAATGGGATGCTGATATCGAGGCACGTCCCGATCCCATACACGAATTTGAGCATTGGGATACAAGTGTATGATCAGACGTAATCTCACTACGTGGAGCTATGTCGGACACGTCTTTCTCCCACCCCAACATCTCTTCTATTCAAAGAATCGCCGTGAAATACAAGGCGATATCCATGTGCATGGAGGTCTATACTATGGACCCGGTGATGGTGAATTAAGTTGTCGCCATATCATGCTGGGGGATATGGCACCAACCGACGTCGACCCGTTCGATGGTTTTTCTGTGGTAGATTTTGATGATCTTATCAGGGTGCTTGCGAACGTATACCCTGCAATCGAGTAACTTATCATGCTTATATAGCGCTGTTTAAACGGATTGACGACCTCCTCAAATCCCAGCGATTTGGTATTGGAGGTGAAGAATGAACTCAAGAGCACCAAGTCAAGAGGGGAGGCATCAGTATCTTGATCGGTATTGCTCGCGGTGTCATCGGAATCAGTGTCGCCGGGGCTAGTGCTATCATCATCGCTTGGCTCGTTGCTGCTGTTGCCTCCGTGTACCTGTGTTCGGAGGAAGTTCGCTCGGAAGAACTGGCATTGAACAGGAATCCTATCTGACTGCCATACAATGACAGAAGGGCATGATCTAACCCCGGTGATCGGATTCGTTGCCCCTGGTAAGCAATGATTTGGGATGCCTCCTCGTGTGTATTCTTGAGGAACATGAGACCATTAGGAGACACACTGGGCTCGGCGCGAAGGAAGGTTCTTTCTTTCATACTGGAACTTTTCTGGTTAGAGAAAGAGAGTAGCAATAGTCTCTTTGTTCTCTTCTTTCCCCATTTCTCTGGCCTAATATGTGAAGAGGTATCCCTGTGTTTTTTAAAGAGTAAATTAATTGGTGAACCTGCACGGTCACATTGTTTTCTACCACCACTTTTGGCGTGGGACCACCGGACAGTCACCCTGCAACCAGCCATTGTTTGGGCGATGTTTCGTCATTTGCTATGGTTTGTAGTTTCTCCTAACCATGAGCAAGACCAAACTTCCATACTGGCTGGTCACCGAGTTAGAGCTCGACAGATGGCAACACAAAAGAGGCACTAAAGGTGCATTTTTCCGGGGGCCAACCGATCAACTCCAGTTCCTCAAAGAAGGAGCGACAGAAGCAACAACTTTTGCAGGACTATCCTTGGGTGGTTCAGACCACGACAAGTTTTTTTTCTATACCAAGGGTACTGACCACATGGTAATTCATATTGGAGTAAACGTGCTAACAAGTATTTAGGAGATAACCCTAAGAGTTTCACATATAAAGATGTGCTAGCAGCTCTTAAACAGCACGAAAACGATGACATTGAAACGCAGCAAAAGAATGTCAAGTCATTTTTACTAGAAGGCAAGAAGCTCGAGCTGTCCGAAACCCACACCACTACTTCGGAGAAGCCAGTAGAATATGTCATCAGTGAGCTGTTCCAGGATCTGCAAATATCAATTGAGAAGCATCATAATCAAGTTCGAGACCTTGTCGACACCTACAACAAGAGCGTCTTGGAGTTACTCCAATCGATCAAGGCAGAAGGAGACCGCGACCTTGGCGTGACCACCCAGGGGGTAGCTGATGTACAACCTCGAGGAGAAGAAGAGCCTGAACCTGAGGAACACTGAGCAATCTTGCTTCCTATTCATAAAGATCGCCACAAACTAGATTTTTTTGGTTCTCGGTTCTCCCTATACTAGTGCTAATGTGTAAGTTTTACAGGCACTGTCAGAGTTCTTTTGGGTTCAAAAACGAAATTGATATTAAAGGGGAAAAATTGCCAGTATGGTTGAAGTCAAAGGCCACGTCAATTTCACCGCAATTGGCTCTGGATGGCACACTGGCGTCAATTTGGATGGTGGGGTTGGTATATTGCAGCATCGGCTGGACCTTGCGGTCCTACATAACTGGCAGATTGCCTCCGTGCTTGTCTTCTGTGACAAATACAATGATATCTCTTCAATCACGTTTCTATGGTTTCTTTCTACATGTATTCTGTGGTAAATGCAATGATACCTAGCCATAACTAAGCCGCTGTAGTGGTTCTTCACCTCATCATTACAGTGGAACTCAGCAATCAACGCACAGAAGAAGGTCGTGAAGTTGAAGCGAAGACGAAAGTAGCGCGTTTTATACAGTCGAATGACTGTTCCGTCCGTGGTGAAGAATAGGAGCGTTTCGGGGTTGTTCTTCTCTCTTGAGTCAAGGAAGTCTTCGACACGCTCGGGGATGTGCTTCTTTCCAAGTTCACCTTGTGCACACTTTCGTAGGTAGGCTCGAATAGATCCAATACATTTGTTCCTGTCATAGTTTTTGTGACAAAAGCAGTTGCGCAAGGACTCCATTATGCCGTGGACTGATGCCTTGTGTAAACCTGCTAGACTGTTATTCAAATAGATTAAAGGATATAATAAAACAATACCTTTGTGTGCCCCGTTTCCACATTAACAACCCAGCTATTACCCTCAAATAGACAACCAAGGTGATTGCTGACCAAGGAGGCAGCATGTGACTTCCAAAAACCCTCAGGAACACGCGTACATAGCCACGACAGGATATTCCACAGCGCCTCGATGTCCGCGTCAAGTTGTTTCTGATTGTATGTCCACCTTCCGTCGGGCCCATCTTCGTCAAATCTTAGTAGATGTGGCTGAGAAAGGTACGCGTTTAGTTTCTCGTACAGTTCATTAATGCACTCCATGCGATCCATACGGCTCAAAAGAACCAAGCTCGCGGCCAAAAGGCCTAACCGGTTGCATTAATAAGAGTTGTCGACGGAAAAATCATTTTGGTCGCGAAAAGAAATATTTGAGAACAGTTTAAATATTACAAAAATTCATTGCAGTTGAAAACACTGCCTTTTTCCTGGCGCGCATCGAGAAAAGAGCTCCATGATACACAAAATGGATTTATTTATTTGTTTATGAGGAAGAAGAAGAAAGTAGACCCTCGTGTGGGTGCCGGCGGCCTTCTTCTTCAGGGCTGGTGAGGAGGAATCGAACCGTAACCAGAGACGGAATCGGTAATCGAGACCAAACCCTTGGCAAAAAAAAAGATTTTCAAGATCAGATCAGCAGATCTATTTTTTTTCAACAATGGGGTCCGCGCATCCGAACCGACCCCTCACGAAATCGGCAAATCGTGAATCGAATCCGAGAACCGGAACCGGACAGCAATAGATTCTTTGGCTTTATTTTAGGGTTGGTTGGTTGGTAAAGATCCACGAATCGAAGCGTAACCAGAGACAGAATCGGGAATCGAGACCAAACAAAAAAGATTTTCCCGATGCAAAAGATTAGATCAGCAGATCTATTTGTTTTTTTTCAACGATGGGGTCCACATACGAAATCGGGGGCGTCACACCCTAATGATACCAACAACAACAACAACAACAACAGATTCTTTGGGACTGACTGGTAGGAATCCGATCCGAATCGTAACATGACGAATCGTCGTCGAACCCCGAAATCAAGAGTTCGAGGGAATTGGGAAATCGTCGAACCACCCAACACCCAACCAAACAAAAAAAAAAATTTCAGATCTGCATCTGCATCTTGGTTGATCTAATCTTTTACATCTTAAACTCTCTAGTTATCCAATTCCCGACAGCCATGTGGCGTGTGCTGGGGCTTACCACCTACCTGCAGGAGGCTTTGACCCTGCTGCTATTGGCCTTTTGTGCCTACGTGCTTGTGCTCCGGTATGGGCTGTCGTTTATGTATCGCATCATCGGCTGATGGTGCTGTAAGGGTGATGATGATGGTGCCTACGCTGCCCAGAAGGCACTCGATACAGAGATCAGCGACAAGGCCGCTGATGTGCTGTTGGTACGCCATAGTGACAAGGCGCATCAGCCCAGTGCCCCAGCCCAACAGCGGGGATGATCGAACTGGATCAGAGGCGCTTCTTCTGGCATCTCTGGAAGCCCTTGTCATTGGAGGAGCCTGCCTGAGTTGCAAAGATGCTGCCTGGACAACTGCGTTCAGTTAATCGTTTCCAAAGAGGGAGGGATTTGGCCCTCTCACGAAATGCATTTCATTTGCTTTTCCCTTTTTATCTCACATGCCTGCCTTCTTCATTTTTCCATATTTTGAATGGTTTCCGCACGCAAATAAATACACTTGTACAGTTGGGCAAAAACTGCCACATGTACCATTCTGTACAGGTTGGTGACATCAGCCGTCGGCGGTGCCAGCACCACTATTGTTGGTCTCAGCTGGTAGTGTGGATCAATCCCGCACTCATAATCATTCACAGGATAATGCTGACCCATTATGCAAGCTGGTGGAAAAGGAAGACTACACCAACCCCTTAGAGCAATTTTACACAAAGTATCCCAAAGGTTTGAGTTTATTAGGTTAGGCGAAAACACAATGCCAGGCCTTTGTGGGCCTTGGCCAAAGAACATAGAAAGAGGAAAAGGACAGAGAACAGGACTCCTCCCTCTCCGCTATAGTAGTAAACAAAGCAAAGTTAGTTAATGTTGTAGTTAGGGTAATCTGGGCAGTGGAGACCCCAAGAATGAGGGAGTTTATGTGTGGGTAAATCTAACTTTATTCAATAAATGTTTGGGTATTTATACCCAGGCTTAGCCGTTACTGGCTAACCGTTTAACAGCCATATATTCATTATTTCCGTTATTTTAACTGTAATCCTTGATCTGGGGAAATTCCAGGCAGGAATTTCCTAACATTTTCCTGATCTCTCTAACATACCCCCCGACTAAGACAAAAACGTCCCGGTTTTCATCACAGCCCCTGGCTGTCAAGATAGCAGGCCTTGAGTTCGTCTGCGTGGAGATCACCTTCGGGCACCCAGCTATCATCTCGCGCAGTGTATCCTTTCCACCGAACTTGAAATTCTCACCCAGCCTTGAGATCACGATGATTGACAATGTCCTCGATCTCGTACTTGTCCTTGTCTTCTTCGTCGTGGGCGTGAGAGTCTTCCTCCGTGATCTTGACCTTGAGATCCTCCTTGATCGGTCTCGGTTGTCCACTAGATCCAGAAATGTAGTGCTTAATCCTCTCAATGTTGAGCTTGAATTTTCCTCCTCTGCCATTGTCGTGCAGAACGGTCTGCGCACTTGGCTGATTGATCACAGCATAGGGTCCCTTCCATTTCTTGGCTAACTTCCTCACTCGTCCCTTCATGGGTACGTGGATCATCACCTGATCACCTGGCGCGTAGATCGGATCGCGCTTCGATTCATGGTTCTCTTTCATCTCGGTCCTCACAGCTTGAAGTGACTTTGTTCTGGATGATTTCTTGGGCTTTCCTGAGCTTGGAAATCCACTCGTCCGTACTTGATTTCGTCGATTCCTCAAACATCGATTAACGGGGGCGCGGGGTGACCAAAGAGCACTTCGTAGGGGCTCCTCTTGGTCAACTTCTGGGGGCTCAATCTGTAGGCATATAACAATAACGGTAGAAATGCATCCCAATTGTCCTGTTTGCTGTTCGTGTAGCGGGATATCATTCCCTTGAGCGTCCTGTTGAATCGCTCCACCTGTCCGTTCGTCTGCGGATGTCCTGGGGTCAAGTAAAATCGCTTGATGCCAAGTTGCCTGGCCAACTCTTGATGAAGGGTTGCCATGAACTTGCTGATGATTTTTCTGGGAGGTCCCCATCTCCCTATCGGTTCAATTATTGCCTCCGCCACAGTTTTTGCGGTTGAATCCGGGATTGTGTAGACTTCTGGCCATTTTGAGAAAAGATCTTGCATCACCACAGTGTAGGTGTTTCCTCTTCTCGACTTGGGTAGTGGTCCTATGAGATCAATTCCGACGGTATCCCATGGACTATCGGCAATGATTGGTTTTAAAGGCCCAGCCGTCGGTCCACTCGCACCTCAATGCTCCTGACATTGCAGGCACAATCTGACCCAATGGTCGATGTCTCTCCATATCAACAGCCACCAGTAGTTTGGTACCATCTTTTGGTAGATTTTGTCTCTACCAAGGTGTCCTCCAATCGGCAAATCGTGATGGATCCTCATCAATTCCTCCCGCATCGATCTCGGTACGATCCATTGTAGCATCGCGTTTGGCTTGCATTCTCCATCCTTCTTCGGTTTTGGAGTTGGCCAATATGTTCTGTAGACTTGTTTCTCGTCCACTACGATTTGTTCTAGGAGAGCTTGTTGTCGCGCGTTCCTCCCTCTTCCAGCGTCGTCATCACCCTCAATGGCACATAGAATCCACTCGAATTCGGGGTCCTTGCGCAGCTCGTTGTAATTCAGGTCTGGCACAGCACTGATAGCAGTCAGCTGTCCGTTGTCATTCGCGCCTGCATTCTTCATCTGGTTGTCTGCAAATGGTTCCCTTGATAAGGCGTCGCCATTCGAATGCACTCGTCCCGCACGATGGGTGATTTTGATCGGAAAAAATTCCTGGATCCTCGTGATCCATCTGGCAATCTTTCCTGTAGTAGTAGCTTGCGAGTCCAAGGAAGCTGCGCAGAGTAGTCTTATCCCTAGGCACTCTGACTTCCTTCACCACTCGAATCTTCTCGGGATCAGTGCTCACTCCTTCGCTACTGATGATGTGCCCGAGGTATTCCATTGTACTCAGCACAAAGTTGCATTTGTCGATCTTGACAAATAAATTCCTCTCGCGGATACGCCTGAACATTTCA
This sequence comes from Acanthamoeba culbertsoni, assembly GCA_000826265.1. Taxonomy (NCBI): domain Eukaryota; phylum Discosea; order Longamoebia; family Acanthamoebidae; genus Acanthamoeba; species Acanthamoeba culbertsoni. Next base: position 19,606 of record CDFF01070730.1, read on the forward strand.
CTTAGATGACAAAGACGATCCTCGAATATGGACCCAGGCCCAGTCGCCCTTGGCTGGCCCAATCATCTCGTCCATCACCCTCTTGAACGTAGGGGGTGCATTCATGAGTCCAAACGGCATCACGATTGGCTCGTAGAGTCCTCATCGCATGATGAATGCGGCCATTTGCATCGCATGTGGCGTCATTGGGATCTGCCAAAATCCGCTGCAGAAATCCATCTTGGATCTGTACTTGGCTTTCCCTAACCCATTGAGGCACTCGTTCAGGTTGGACATTGGATAAACATCCCTCTTTGTCCTCTTGTTCAATTCTCGATAGTCAATGCAGAATCGCCACTTGCCCGGTTCCTTCTTTGGTGCAAGTAGAATCGGAAATGCCCAATCACTGTTCAATGGTCGAATCACTCCTGCTTTGATCATCATATCTACTTCCTCGTTGATCACTGCCTGCATCGCTGGGGATACTCTTCTGGGTCTTGCCTTGATCGAGGTCAAATCTGTCACTTCGATGTCATGGACAGCTGTCTTGCTGCCACCTCCCTTGGCAAGTTAAATCTGGAAGATGTCCTTGTTTTCTAGGAGCAACTCCTCCAGTCACCTCCTCTGATCCTCATCGAGGTCTGCCTTCTTCGCCTGTGATCTCAATGCTCGGACGATCTCCTTGTCAGTCACCAGCTCAAGAGGGAACGGAACAGCTGTCGCTGGGCTTCCATCTAGGTCACTTGGCAGCTCCACCTTCCTCCGCAGGGTCAGAGACTTGGTCTTCCAGTTGAGGGTCCCTTGGTACTTGTTGAGGACGTCAAATCCTATCACACCTGAGTAGGGAAAATCCTTGTCCACAACGTTGAAGTTGTGATCGTACTTATGATCACCCAACTTCAATGTGATCTCAGCCTGTCCAGAGACTGGGATCTTTCCTCCCACTGCAGTCATCCACTGGCCTGCAGCCTTCTTGACTTTGCACTGGTCAGGAATAAATTCTTTTCAGACAAAACTGTCCATCGCACCAGAGTCCACAAGGAATTCAACTTCTTCCCCATTGATCTCGCCATTCACTCTTGGCAATCAACCTATCTTGGTCAGGGGAAAGGTTCTCTCTTCCTCTCATACAATGCTGTTATACTTCTTTGGCTTTGAAGATTTTTCTCTCGAGTCCGCGTCATCCTTCAGCTTCAAGGGTTCTGGGCAGTCAGCCTGCTTGTGGCCTGGCTGTCCCCAATTCCAACACTTGGAGGGTCTCGGCGTTTCCTTTGTCCTATCACCTTCGCGGCTGGACTTGCCTTGGTTGCCCGATTTCCACTCTCCTCGCTTGGAATCATCCCTTGACCGCGACTTCAATTTGGTCAATCCACAGTCGGACTTCCCTTCTCACGACTTACGATCACGGTAGGAATCTTCCTGACGATATTCCTCTTCGACGGCCCTAACTGTAGCTTCACGTAGAGTCGGGGAGAGTTTTCCTCTCAACTTGTCCCTGAGTTGCAGGATCAATCCATCAATGAATGTTGTCACCAAGAATTCCTCATCGGTGTTGGTCATCACTTGCCACATCGTAGCTTCCACCCACATCGAGAATTTTTGCACTCATTCTTCATTTTTCTGGCGTAGGGCTCAAACCTTGGCGAATGCCTTATAACAATCCACCTTGTTGCATGCATAAGTCTGTACCAACCTCTCCTTAAGATCGATCCACATGACGGTTCACAGCATTCTCCTCACCATCCATGCCCAGTCCTGGACCATGGTTGCTCTTCCTGTGAGCCTGTTCACGGCTCAGATCACAAGTTCCAACTCATTCCATCCGGCCCAGATCGCTACTTCCTCCATGTTCTCTATGAAGGCTACCACATCTTTCCCACTTGCACCAGAGAATTCAGGTAGGTCTTGAAGTCCCACTACCGCATAGTGGCTTCCACCTGTAGTCGATCCTGTCATCATGCTTGCTCCTTGGCTCGCAGATGATGACATAGGTTTCTGAGGGGTGAACAGTCTGGAATAAATTACTTGGAGACTTTGACATTGCCACATCGATGTGGCTGCACAGTCATCTACTTTGCTTCCGCACAATGGGAACTTCGCACCACTCCTTGGCACTTGAATCCCAGCGTCCTCATCCATCTCCTCTTCAAGATCTTCCATCCTGGAGCTTCCCTCCTCATCATCGGAGTTGATCTCAGGAACCTTGCCTTTCTTCGCAGTCGTTGTGGGGTCTTTCTTTCTCACTGCGGTCCGCTTGGCTCCAGCCGTCCTTGCAGCATCATCCTCCAGTATCGTGGAAACTCCCCTCTTATCACTGCTCATCTCCCGGTTCGTTTGGATCACCTAATATGTCATAATAATGAAGATGATCCTGCCGTCGTTGCCAAAATGTTGTAGTTAGGGTAATCTGAGCAGTGGAGACCCCAAAAATGAGGGAGTTTATGTGTGGGTAAATCTAACTTTATTCAATAAATGTTTGGGTATTTATACCCAGGCTTAGCCGTTACTGGCTAACCGTTTAACAGCCATATATTCGTTATTTCCGTTATTTTAACTGTAATCCTTGATCTGGGGAAATTTCAGGCAGGAATTTCCCAACATTTTTCTGATCTCTCTAACATTAACTTAATTAAAATATCAAGTTAGCTAACTTAAAGAAGTTAGCTTTTGGCGTCACATTAGCTAAGTTGGCACTTATGCTAACTTAGCTTTCCTGTGACCTCAACCAGGACCTTGGTGAAAGGCCCAAAGAGCCACTGCGTAAAGTAGGGCAGGGGCTAGGCAAGGGCCTGCCAGGGCCAATGCAGCACAGGAAGCGAGGCAAGTGTGGTCAGCAGCTGATATGTGTGCACTCATTTTGTATGCTTGTTTAGCCATTTGTAGTGAACTGTATGCATCACAAAGGCTGCAGAAATGTTTTTCTTCTTCTGAAGCAGCTGTTTGGTTTTCTTGGGAGGTACTATGTCCTGTATCTATTGTCCAAAGCACTCCTCTCTGTTAAGAACGTGGCTGTTGTTGTTGTTGTTGTTGTTGTTGGATTGCAGTCAGCACAGGCTTTGGTGCTAGGACACTGCCACATGGCAAGCTGGCCTGCAGCTGTGCTGAACATTAGAACTGCAGAGCAGGTTGTGGTAAGGTTGTAGGCGGCACACTACTCACTTGTTGTTGTTGTGACTGAACCACCATAGCCTTGAGGCATGGCACTACCAGGACAGGTGATGACTTATGCAGGAGTATGGTACAAGGAAGAGGCACGTTGCTATGACTGGGAATCCCAGGAGCAGGAGTGAGCTGTACCGTCTGATGTGTGTGTTCTGTGCGGCACCCCAATAACAAACGTTGAGATGTTTGTTCCTTTTTTTATATTTTTATATTTTTATATTTTTATATTTTTATATTTTTATATTTTTATATTTTTCAATTTGGCATGCTCCAAACTGCAGCATGTAACACTACAATTTGCCAGACAGGTTTTTTCCTTCCTTTCTTTGCCCCATGTTTGCATGGTGGGCCTTCTTCTTCCTGGCACATGTTCGCGCCAGGATGCTGATGGTCAACATTAGCATGAGTGTGATTGTTAGGCCTAATCGACAAAAACCAAGCAGCATAAATACTGTCTGGTTTCTGACAAAATAGAGTTATTGTACCTCGCTGCAGGCCAGCGTTAATTGGATGCTCCATTTGACTCCAGCCAATTGGAATAATGAGGTTTTTCCCCTCCCTCCAATGAGTGTACAGTTGCTGTAGTTCAATTTCCATAAATTCAGCGCTCAGGGATGGGAAAGGTACTCTTTTGCACCACCACCAGGCTATCAGTTCAACAACTCTCCTGAGGAGGATGGTCATCATCATCAAGAGGAGCCTGGTCCTGACAAGGATCAGCAACCTGAAAGGCAAAGCAACATCAAGGTTGCCGAAAGCCCCTATGTCGAAAGCCTATATCCTTTACCAAGAACATGCTGAAAAGATGACACAAGAGATTGAGGGTGACATCATTGAGGCGTTGGAGTGTCTCAAATTGTACATGGCTTATCCTAATGAGATATGTAATGCATTGAAAAGAACTAGATGAACCAAGTAAGATTCCCCATCTTTTCTCCAAAACCATCCCAGAGCCATTAATGGAATCTAATGTTTGGCTTGTTGAACAAAGGTCATAGAAGAGTTTCGAGGAAAGAAAGAAAGCATTCGCCTCTGGTTGCAGAAGAAATGGCTCATGAATCAGCTGAAGGGGAACGCCTCTTGACCTGGAACATTGTCAAAAGGAGCACTTCAACTCGATTCAGCGCCTAAAGGAGTGGCATAAGTCAGGCCTCATACAAGGGTGTCAGCGCTCTTTCTTAGCTGTGTAGCAAAAAGGACATAGCTTTGGTGGATCA
>CDFF01070736.1:0-13277 GCA_000826265.1 Acanthamoeba culbertsoni
CCCAAGAAGATTCGAGCGGTGAAGGAAGTCAGAGTGCCTAGGGATAAGACAACTCTGCGTAGCCCCCTTGGACTCACGAGCTACTACCAACAATTCATGAAAGACTTCGCAAAAATTGCCAGACCCCTGTCCAGGATGACAGGCAACAAAGAGAAGTGGGAATGGGGAGCCGATCAGCAGGAAGCCTTCGATCGAATCAAGGAATCTCTGATCAGCGCGCCGACGTTGCGTTACCCCAACTTCAAGAGACTGTACCGAGTGTGCTGCGACACAAGTCTCTACGCGATAGGAGCATGCCTCAAGCAATTGGAGGATGGGAAGAATTGGCATGTGGTTGCCTACGGGAGCAAGTCTCTGAGCAAGACTGAGTCGAACTGGTCCACGACCTAGCGTGAAGTGTACGCGATTGTTTATTTTCTAGAAAAAGGGAGACATCTGCTACTAGGGAGCGACTTCGAGGTCAAGTCAGACCATGTCGCGCTCCAATGGCTCTTCGATCAAAAAGAGCCTACGGGAAAGATTGCCAGATGGATCACGAGGATCCAGGAATTTTTTCCGATTAAAATCACTCATCGCGCTGGACGAGTGCATTTGAATGGCGACACCCTATCAAGGGAACCATTTGCGGACAATCAGATGAAGAATGCAAGCGCAAGTGACAATGGACAGCTGACCGCTATCAGTGCTGTGCCAGACCCGAATTATGACGAGCTGTGCAAGGACCCCAAATTTGAGTGGATTCTACGTGCCATTGAGGGCAATGACGACGCTGGAAGGGGGAGGAACGCACAACAACAAGCTCTCCTGGAACAAATTGTAGTGGACAAGAAACAAGTCTACAGAATATATTGGCCGACTCTGAAATCGAAGAAGGATGGAGAACGCAAGCCAAACACGATGCTACAGTGGATTGTACCGAGATCAATGCGGGAAGAATTGATGAAGGTCCATCATGATTCGCCAATCAGAGGACACCTTGGTAGAGACAAAATCTACCAGAAAATGGTATCAAATTACTGGTGGCCATTGATGTGGAGAGACATTGACCATTGGGTCAAATCGTGCCCACAATGCCAGGAGCATTGAAGCGCGAGTGGACCGACAGCTGGACCATTAAAACAGATCATTGCAGAGAGTCCATGGGACACTGTCGGAATCGATCTCATAGGACCACTACCCAAGTCGAGGAGAGGAAACACCTACGCCGTGGTGATGCAAGATCTTTTCTCGAAATGGCCGGAAGTTTATGCGATCCTGGATTTGACCGTGAAGACTGTGGCTGAGGCAATAATCGAACCGATAGGAAGATGGGGACCTCCCAGAAAAATCATCAGCGATCAGGGAAGCGACCCTTCATCAGGAGTTAGCCAGGTGACTTGGCATCAAGCGATCCTACTTGACTCCAGGACATCCACAGACAAACGGGCAGGTGGAGTGATTCAACAGGACGCTCAAGGGAATGATATCCCGCTACGCGAATAGCAAACAGGACAATTGGGACGCATTTCTACCTTTATTGTTATATGCCTACAGATTGAGCCCACAGAAGTCGACTGAAAGAAGCCCATACGAAGTGCTCTTTGGTCGCCCCGCGCCCCCGTTAATCGATGTTTGATGGGAGGAATCGACGAAATCAAGTACAGACAAGTGGATTTCCGAGCTCAGGAGAGCCCAAGAAATCATCCAGGACAAAGTCAAAGTCAAACTTCAAGCTGCAAGGACAGAGATGGAAAAGAACCATGAATCGAAGCGCAATCTGATCTACGCACCAGGTGATCAGGTGATGATCTGCATACCCACGAAGGGACGAGCAAGGAAGTTAGCCAAGAAATGGAAAGGACCCTACGCTGTGATCGATCAGCCAAGTGCGCAGACCGTTCTGCTCAACAATGGCAGAGGAGGAAAATTCAAGCTTAACATCGAGAGGACTAAACACTACATTTCCGGATCTAGTGGACGACCGAGACCAATCAAGGAGGATCCCAAGGTCAAGATCACGGAGGAAGACTCTCATATCCATGACAAAGGAGACAAGGACGAGTACAAGATTGAGAATATCATTGATCATCGCAATCTCAAGGCCAGGCAAGAATTCCAAGTTCAGTGGAAAGGGTACACCGTGCGAGATGATAGCTGGGTGCCCGAAGGTGACCTCCACGCAGACGAACTCAAAGCCCGCTACCTCGACAGCTAAGGGCTGTGACGAAAACCGGGACGGTTTTGTCTTAGTCGGGGGGTATGTTAGAGAGATCAAGAAAATGTTAGGAAATTCCTGCCTGGAATTTCCCCAGATCAGGAATTACAGTTAAATAACGGAAATAACGAATATATGGCTGTTAAACGGTTAGCCAGTAACGGCTAAGCCTGGGTATAAATACCCAAAGCATTTATTGAATAAACTAGATTTTCCCACACACAAACTCCCTCATTTTTGGGATCTTCACTGCCCAGATTACCCTAACTACAATAATTGGAGGCCCAAATGTTCTAAGTTAACTTCCAAGGAGAAGGAAGCCACAAGGTCATCAGGGAAAGCAAATCACCCAAGACCTGAGAAGTCGAAGAAGTCAGTTGGAGCTCTCCAGGATCAGCTCCCAGATGGATCAGTGGGCGCCATACAAAGTCAGAAAACAATAAGGGTTCCTGCCCCCTAGGAGAATTGAGTTTCAGTGATTCTTGCGCAGTGTGGAGCAAGGATGCTCTGTGTGTTGGTGGACTCCAGCACCACCAATAGCTTCATCAGAGAAGATGTAGTACCTGAGGGGAGCACAATTCGTCCATGCACAAAGCGGTGAACATTGGCTGATGGAGGATTGATGAATGTGGTTGAGAGAACACTGTTTCCCTTCACATTGGCACCAAGGCATTCAAGCACAAATGCTACGTATTGATGAAGGAATCCCTTTATCAGGGAATCCTTGGCTACGCTTTCATCTCCAAGTACAAAGGGATCATCAACAGCAAGGAAAATATGTTACTTCTCAAGGGACCTAGGTTAGGTCCAGTGACTGAAGCCTGGGCAGAGATCATTGACCTCTACCCAATCAAGAGTTTGTCGGATGATGAGATCTCAAGGGCAATTCAACAGTTAGTGGAGAATGCGGATGTCAGAGAACAGGGAAAGAAGGGTCTAAAGGATCTCCTCTTCTGATATCACAATATCTTCAAGTTCAATCTCAATATGCCCGGATCAACCCAGACTACTGTGCATGAGATTGAATTCATGGTGGAGAACCTGAAGCCAGTCAATCTACAAGCAAGGAAAGCCCCACCAACAACTCAAAAGTTGATCAACATGCACGTCAATAAACTAGTGGAGTTGGGACTTGCCAAGAGAGGAAGCTCGGAGTAGGCCTCACCAGTTCTCATTGTGCCAAAGGATAAAACTCACTCAATCGATAGTAAGAATTTGAGATTCTGCATTGATTATTGGGAGTTGAACAAGATAACAAGACAAGACATTTACCTGATGCCCAAACCTGATGACATTCTTGAAGAACTGGGAAATGCTAAGTTTCAATTAAAGATGGATTTTTGCAGCGGATTCTGGCAGATTCCTCTTTTTCAGAGTGCAAGGTAGCTGCATTTATCACAAGAAGAGGACTCTTTGAGCCAATGATCATGCCCTTTGGTCTGACCAATCCACTGGTGACATTCCAGCAAGTTATGGATGAGATGATTGGGAGTGCACAAGGCAACTGGGCGTGGGTACATATGGACAATCTCCTGATCTTCAGTGCGACATTCGAGGAACATATCCAACACCTTGAGGATATATTTCAGTGGATCAAAAATAGGAATCTCTTTGTCAAGATGGACAAGAGCAAGTTTGCGCCAAGGGAAATGACTTACCTCAGGCACATGATCTTGAACGATGGAATTAAGACTGACCCAAAGATGATTGAAGCTGTGGAGAAGACTGCAGCGCTGAAGGATTGGAGAACAGTACAGAGCTTCCTGGATCTGGCGAATTACTATCACCATTTCATCAAGGACTTCTTGAAGATTGTGAAGCCCTTGACCTGGTTGACCAGCAAGAATGAGTCATGGAAATGGTCTTTGGAGGAACAATCTGTGTTTAACAAATTAAAGAGGGCTCTGACAAGAACCTTCATCCTCAAGTACCCTGACCTGAGGAAACTCTTTAGGCTGAGCTATGATGCAAGCCTATATGCAATTGGAGCATGCCTTGAGCAAACAAAGGATGGAAAAAACTGGCATGTGGTCAGTTATAAAAGCAAGTTGTTGACAAAGACTGAGTTAAACTGGTCTACAACTGAATGCAAGTGCTATACCATCATCCATTTCCTGTCCCAGTGGAGACATCTGCTCCTCAGACAAGAAATCCAGGTGATCACAGATCACCATGCGCTTCAGTGGCTCTTCAATCAGAATAACCCAACAGGTAAAATTGCAAGATGGATCATGAAGATCCAGGAATTCTTCCCTTTGCCAATTCAACATCGAGCCAGGCAAATTCATTTAAATGGGGATGCAATGTCCTGCAAGCCAATAGCCATGGATCTCAGGAGCGATGGCCTGGTATCAAGTCTCAAGACTAATATGAATCGGAAATTTTTATTACAAGATCCAGAATTTAACTGGATAATCCAAGCAATCAAGGGTGACGCTCAAGCAGGAGGGGGGAAGACAGCTTGACAGCTGGCCCTTCTCAATCAGATTGTGATTCAGAATGATCAAGTGTTCAAGACCTGGCCTCAAGCAAAAAAGAGGGAGGGGAAGACAAACACAACAGCTTAACTCTAGTGGATTGTGCCCCAAGTTGAGGAAAGAGATTCTAGAAGATTACCATGATTCTTCCTTGGGTGGACATCTAGGCTGAGACAAGGTGTATGGACGCCTTGTGACCAAGTACTGATGGCCAGGGATGTGGAACAACGTGGACGAGTGGATTTGAGCATGTCCAAGATGCCAGGCACATTGTGATAAAGTCAAGCCAACTGCAGGACCTCTCCTCTCAATCCAAACAACAAAGCCTTGGGAAAAGGTAGGGGTCAATCTTATTAGACCTTTCCCCAAGACTGCAAGGGGGAATATGCATGCTGTGGTGCTTCAAGATTTATTCTCTAAGTAGCCCAAGGTATACCTGATCCCAGATGCCAAGGCCCAGATGGTGGCCAAAGCTCTACTGGATCCAATCAGAAGATAGGGCCTGCCTACTGAGATTATCTCTGATCAAGGGCAAGAATTCATCGCCAAGCTTCATTGAGAGCTGAATCATCAATTAGGGATCAAGTGCACCTATTCAACCCCTGGTCACCCCTAAACAAATGGACAAGTGGAGCATTTCAACTGAATGCTCAAGAACAGTCTGGCCCACTATACAAATTCAAAACAAGATGATGTATTTCTCCCTATGTTGTTGTTCGCTTACAGGGCCAGCCCCTAGAAGACAACTGGGCGAAGCTTATTTGAGATCCTATAGGGGAAGACTGCGCCCCCAATCAACCCTTCAAGGAATCCAGCAGTCGACCATAACCTTGATGCTGATGTGGAGGCTTGGGTCTGAAAACTTCAAGAAACCCAAGAACAAGTCCTGGTAGTTCGTGAGAACACCAATGCACATTGATATGGGAGTTCCAAGTATTACAAGTTCAAGGCCTACGAGTTTGAGCCTGATGACAAGGTGTTAGTCAGGTTTCCTATAAAAAGAAGATCAAAGAAACTTGCCAGGAAGTGGCAGGGACCCTTTGTCGTGGTGAGGCAAGTATTGCCTCAAGTTGTGGAACTCCGAGATTGGAAAGGCAAGATAAGCAAGTTCAATATCAAAAAGGTCAAACCCTTCATCAAGACCCAATCTGAGGATTCAAAGGCCAATTCCCAACCCTGCAAGGAGGATTTCCTCAAGCGCAAAGCTGAGGAGGAATTCGAGGTTGAGGAGATAGTGGGCCACCATGTCCACAATGGCAAGAAACAGTACCGTGTGCCATGGGCAGGGTACACGGCGAAGGACAACAGCTGGGTTGATAAAGAAGACCTCCATGCTGACCAGCTACTTTGCGAGTATGAGTCAGGGATGTCAGGGATGGCAAAGGTGAGGCTGGGGCGGCCTCAAGCTAAGTCAGGGGGGATGTGAGAGCACCAGGTTCTCAGCAGGAATTCCTTGCGCCCTGCGCCCCCTGGGGTGAGCCCCCAGATTTCCAGAGAAAATCTGCAGGGCCAAATTTGGAGTCAAGATTCGGAGGGAGAGGACTCCAATGGTTGTTAGTATCACGGCCAGGGACTAACGGTCCCCTAGCCATTAGTTGTAGGTATAAAAGGGCTCATTTGCCTGTAATAAAGGACTTTTTCCCACATAACCCCTAGCCTACAGGCTCACCCCTTACTCAGCGCTCTAACACTATTAATTAATATTTATCACAATAAACACTTTAATTTAGCTTAGCAGTAAACATGCACAAATTGTATATCATATACTCATATTTCTTATTGGTCATTAATAAAACAAATCAAGATAAAAACTAGTAAATTGATTTTTTGTTTGTTATCCTATTTCCAGTGGTTGATTATTATTAAATCTTATGGTAGTTGTGGTTAAGTGATTAGTACTTAACAATGCCCATGTTGTTAACGCTTCCATTTGAGGTTTAAATGATGCCAAGGCTGTCTTTCTTAACACTCCCCATTTGAAGCTTCCTATATCTGTCATTGGTATAGTACATAATGCTGAAACTAGTTGTTCAGGTTCAAAGAATATATATTCAGGTTTCATATTTGATGGAAAAGTCCTCTGACTATTAATAATTGACCAGGCTAAATTGTATGGAAATTGATAAGTTCTATAAGAATAATATAAATCATAATCTCCAAATAACATGATAGCACAGAAGTCAGGAAGTAACAGATCATGAAGCTTGCTTTTGGCTTTTCCAGAGAGCCAACTTGGAGTTAAAGTTATAGCAGAGCTTTCGCATAATAAATTTAGCAAGGAAGCATTATAATTAACAATTATACTTTCATGATCAACAGGCTCACAAAGGGTAGCATTCATTGTTTTTTCACTGATTTTGGGATCATTATCTAGAGCTTCCTCATTGTTGAATTGTTTATCTTTGCAATATATGCAAAATTCATTCACAGAAAAATATTGTGTGAGAGATCGAAAAAGAGCATATATACTTGTTGGTGGTGATATATAATAAGGATTATCATTAAGGCATATATGACCAAGGAATTGTCCAAAACATGTACAAACTCCATTATGTATTATTGTGCCAGGGATAGAACATTCTAATGTCCATTCTGAACCTATCCAATTTTTAATGGCAATCTTGTTATTTTCTACATAATAATATGATAGATCTTTTTCAAGCTCTATCCTATAAGTTTCTTGTTTTACTTGTTTAATTTTGGCTTCTCGTGAAAATAAACCTGGATATCCTCTCACTTTTGAGCAAGCAGCAATAGCTGGTGTGGGAATCCATTGTGGCCCATGTGGCTGGTCATAAAAAAAAGTAATGCAAGTATTTTGCCCATGATAAAGGCGTATAATGTTAGCAGAATCAATACTTATATCAAGATGTTTGTATAACAAACTACTATTGCCAATCTCCAACGGAGCAAATACCTCAACTGCCCCACTATAAGTAGAATATCTTAAAGGATATTTAGTTTTACTTAAAGACAAAAACTGTGATTGTTCATGATAAGGTATATCAAGGAGTCTTAATCTCATTGGAAGACGTTCATTGCAAGATGATCCATTTAATATATAGGTGGGATCTATACTTGGACAATAACAAGAAAAAGTGTTAAGATATACAGCATTATTATAAGCACACTCCGAAGAAACTTGTAAGGCATCATTTGGATTATGTGTAACAGTTAATTGCCTGGTGATATTTGAATAAGACAGATACAAACCAGAATATGATCGAAGGAAAAACGTATCATTTTGGCCCAATTCAACAACAAATACTGCATCAGAATGGCAAGAAGCCGTTTTTACAGGAGAACTGTCATTTGATATACCAAGACACCTGGATTCATCACTTCCTTGCAGTTGCCATTTTCCATGAGCATATAGGTACATATCATCCCAAACTGTTTGTTCTAAAGACAAAATTGTATGCTGCGATGTATAAGCTTGTCCAAAATACAACTTTTGATTATCAATTATCACAGAAAGTTTCATGGGCATTTTGCTCTCTATCCCTAAGTGCATTTGTGATAACATGCAGTTACCAGAGGAAGTCAAAACTGAACCTACTATGGCACAATGTGCTTGCCACCTAGTAGCCATGATGTTACCATTTACAATTTCTATCATGCTTGCACGTTGTCTCAAATACAAAGATTTGTTGCTTGTAGCCAATAAAAAGGTTCCTTGTATTGGATCAAGGCTTGTTGCAATGATAACATTGTCATGGGTACAAGAACCAAATGTCAACGTATGGTTATTAACAATCAGACAGCTTGAAGAGTGATATCTTAATAAAGGTTCTTCTGTTTTCACATGGAAAAAAGGATGGCTTATAGAATGATTCATTAGTGTAATAACAGTGATATCTGCAATATTATTGCTGGAAATTATGCTGGAGTCAATAGTTGATTGTATAAACACTGGCAAGTTAAAGTTACATGCTGCATCTCCTGGTGGACAATCACATTTCCAACCAAGAAATTCCTTGACATAAACCATGTTTCCATAAACACATTTAGCAGCAAATGGAGTTTGCTCTGCTAGGCTATGGTTTGTTGTTAAACCAAATGGCACTTGCTCAGTTCCAGCTGATAAAGGGTACATATATGAGTCATCAATAGTTTTTATCAGAAAATGTCCAATAGTATCTGACATTTCGAGTTGAAGGCAACTTTCTGTGTCAAATAAATCAACTGTATGAACAATAGCAGCTGAGGTAATTCCTAGACAACCCCATATTTCTGAGAAAGTCATAATGTGCAATATATTATCATTTCTATTATAACCATATTCGTTATTAATAATACCATTTCCAACAAGTAAACCATTAAATCCTGTTCCCAGATATACGTATTGTTCATCAGTTGGTTGCTTATAAGTTATATAAATTGGATCATGATCGTGTGGCAATGGCAGAATTGGGGATGGTGATGATGATGGTGACAGTGACGGTGACGGTGATGATGATAGTGATGGTGATGGTGATGGTGATGATGATGGTGATGATGATGGTGACGGTGACGGTGACGATGATGGTGATGGTGATGGTGACGGTGACGGTGATGGTGACGGGGGAATCATATTACATTCCAAACTGGCAGCAGTTTTCCTACAAGCTTAACAAAAAATCTATCATCAGATTGGGTGTTTGTATATAATTTAATTATAACGTACGAAGACAAAATGAACCAGTAAAATACCCATCACAGTAACATTGAAAATTGCTTGTATTAAGTTTGGTTCCAGGAATAGAACACTCAATATTTAACTCAGTTGTCCAAACGTATTCTATCCAGCAAATACTATTTTCACAATAAATATCATCAATAAACGAATTATGATGATCATCTGGATTGAATTGTCTGATATAATGCAAAATAAGCCCTTCTAAGCTCTTATTAACAGATATCTGTTCTCCATAATCCAAGGAAGAACATGACAATATATTGGCCACTGTTGTATTGGAAATAAACTTGGAAAAACAGATATCATCTGAATGATACGGATGTAATGACCAATCTGCAGCTACTTTGAAATCAACATTTTTCCAGTGAGTATTATAATTATTGTTAAGTTTCAAGTCAATCACTTGATCTTGTTTTACAGCCAAATAAGCTAATTGTCGTTGATTGTTTGGTAATAATCTTATTGGAAGGTTATAATTGCATCCTTCACTAGTTAAACATTCACAAACTAGTTGTTCAGCAATAGAAAATGATCCACCAAAAGCACATTGAGCATATATCCTTACGGCTGAAGTTGACTCTTCTGTTAAATGTAATCCCAAAGCCTCAGAATAGGCTATATATAAACCATTAGATGAGGCTCGTAAAAAGAATGAATTATTGTTGACGGAGTCCACAATGAAAATTGAATCATTGTTGCACAAAGCTGTCTTGATGATTGATCTATTTGCTAAGACACCAAGACAATACAATCCGTTCCCTATCCCATGTAATCTGAAAAATCCATCATTATAGATAAACAGATCTATCCATTTAGTATTGTTCCAGGAAAACGTTAAAAGATTTTCCATAGGAGACCCAAAATAATTGTTATCACTTGCAGCACGGGTAAAATAAAGGTACATTGGATAATGATTGTAAGGCACACATTTGGTTCCATCAAATTTGCCATCACAGACACATTTACCAAGAGCAATCTGAGTGGCACCATCAATAACACATTTGGTGAACCAAGAGGTGGCCATAGTAGAGTCATGAACAAATGACAAGGCGTTGTTGTTACCACTACCACTAACCCACCAGTTCGGGTTGCCTTTCATTTGTAGCTTGAATGAGCCATCAGATTGAATATCTGAGACACTGAAAACAGAGTCATTATAAAAGCACGAGCCTATGTGTCCATTGTAATTGTATGACGTCGGTCCGAGCAAACATGAATCTGAGTGGTAGCGATGCACAAGATTGTCAACAACAGGATCGAAAATCACAGGATGTCTAATTACATCAGATTGCGATGATTCTACAAGGTCTGCTATCGATCCTTGGCCCCAACTAGAAAGATATGTATCCGTATCTGTCAGTGGATCTTTCCTGTAGATATAGACAGGTAAATCGTAATTGCAGGTCTCCCCTGGAGCACAATAGCAAGCAAAATTAGACGAGCGAGTTGCTCCAGAGTATGCGCATTCAACATCAAATAGTAAAGGTGTCCAAACATCATCCAAATAGTTGAAATTATCTGAAATACCAGCCGCTCGAGAAGGAAGGTTCATCCATGAGGAAGGCCTCGTCGCAAGTATGAACGAACCGTTGTCAAAAGCTTGGTCTGAATATAACAGATTAACGCTGTTGTTGCAGTCATGCCATTTGTACATGATGTATTTGGCCGGGTGAGTCCAAAATGCCAAGCAGTGAGTGTGTTGGTCATGGTGTAAATCATGATAGCGCAAGTATCCATCTTTCATGAAGGTATAGGTATCACTCCATAATCGATCCTGGTTGTTAATGGCAGGTGCCCGGAAGTCACCATGGTGCTTGGTACCCAAATGAGTGTAATTTCCAGAAGTATTAAATCCCAAATATACTGGGAAGGAGTCGTGAACACAGGAATGACCTAAGAATTCTCCATCACAATAGCACGAGCCAAAACTGTGCGGAATGGTTCCTTGTATGGCACATATTGTCGTCCAGTAATCAGCTGGAAAGCCACTGCTGGATTGACCCTCAAGCGAACCCCTTAAGAAGTCATTACCACTGCTGGCAAAATTACGAAGCACAAATCTGCCATCTCCAGTCATTTGGGTAATTTCATAAAGATCAGGAATGGAGTTCCTTAGCTGATCGCATGGTTCAAACCGGCCTCTATCATCTCCTTTGGATACACACACGTTACTACTATGAAAGACTCGAGGATAGAGCCCAAACTGATTGGTTCCATATTCTCTTTTCGTTATGGTAAACATGAGAGGATAAAATGCCAGTGTTCCAACTCTTTGCGAATTACCACGGTCGATTACTGGACCCATCAGTTGAGGCTGAGGACCAGGTGGATAACCCACTGTTGGAGAAACAAATCCGAAAAATATCGGAAGATTATAATTACACGGAGCTCCGCGAGGGCATTGGCAGGTGCAACACCCTACTTTAACAGCGCCAGGATAAGCGCACTCAGCAGAAAACGGTGTTTGTAGAGCAGTTGCACGGTTGGTGGTGACTGTTAGAGTGACACTGCTGGTCCCACTTGGGATCACGTAGCGTCTACTGTCGCCATATCTGGTGTGCAGCAAGAAAGTGCCCTCGGTTAAATGCTCCAGTTCAAAGCACCGATGCAAATGCTCATTGACCAGAGCATTTTTTCGGGGGCTTGCGTCACTGTTGGTTAAGCCAAGGCACCATGGTATGTTTTGAGTGCTGCTGTGCTCTGTCACCCAGAAGTTGCCGGTCGAGTTGTAAAAAAATGTGTCGTGCCAGGTAACGGTTTGAAGCAGGTCAGCAGAGTAAAATCCAGCGTGTCCTGAGCCTGTTGTTGCCAAATAAACGGGCACTCCATTAGAACGAATAAAATACAGTTTCATCGAAAAGCCAAGTGGTGTAGGAGAATGCAAGCAAGTATGGCCTAAAAACACTCCGTCACACTTGCATGTGCCCAGTTTGTCTCGATCTAGCACCGTTCCTGGAATATGACACTGGAATTCCCAAAAGCCAGTTGAACCAGCGCCTCCGCCAGACGCTCGATTATCGTTAGCCCACCAATTTCGAGCTGCGTTTCTGATATTGAACACTCCAGTGACGTTGTCATAGTTATGTACTCGATATACATCCGGCTGTGAATTAGTGTGAAGTTTTGAACACGACATTAGCCGTAATTTGTTCCAGGATCCATCAGTGCTGAGGCACCGTCCTTGATAATGTCTTATAACCAAGTCATTCTCAATAGCAAAAGGATAAGTAAATAATATCGGTCCACCACCATCACCAGAGTAGTATCCATCACTACCGCCAGTAATTCGCTGAGTGACAACCCAATTGGAAGGGAGTGAACTTGACCATGTGGTAGCCCCAATTACACCATGCGTCCTTACAGAAACTCGGATATTTACTGGTAAATCCTTTGTACAAGGCTGACCTTGTAAGCATTCGCATGATAATCCTGATTCTATAAGTGTAGCTCCGTTGTATGCACATTCAGCTGACCATGGTTGTTGTAAAGAGGCAGTGAAATTGTTAGTCAGGGTAAAAGTATATGAGCTCAGTTGTGGGACCAGATAGACTCTATTGTTCGCAGACAGTTCAATCCATAAGACAAACTGATTGTTAGGGTGTTGCTCTACTTTGAAGCAATTAGTATTTGCTGTTACTAATGATGTACGTTTACGAGGCACAACTGATGGTGGATTATGACCTAAACAAAATTGACCACTTCCTAGAGTATCAGTAACCCAAATTTGTTGATAAAAATCATAAGTAAAAGTATCATTAAATAGTAATTTTCCAGGGTCAAGTGCAACATTATCAAATGCTGGTCCACTTGCTAGGGAACCATCAGGTCCAAGATAATATTTTTCATTCGTTAACGGCGCTGTTGTAAAGATTCTCATCGGAAAACCAAGTTTGTTGGGATAAGAAGAGTAGTGCGCAATGCTTACTAA
>CDFF01070739.1:0-30283 GCA_000826265.1 Acanthamoeba culbertsoni
AGGATATTCAAATTGATTTCATTGAGGACCTTGACATCAGCCTACGACACAACTCCGGTTACGCTCCAGAAAGCCAGAACGCTGGAGAGCCCACCACGGCTGGCGCCAAGCGAGTGAGTGCGATCGTTTCCCCGCATAAGGATGATACCATTTTCCGCCAAACAGGCGACGATGAGCACGATAAGGGGAAACAGTTGGAGGGCATCGCTTATCACAGAAAGGTTTTTTTTGATTGGTTTTTCTTAAATGCCTAAAAAATTTGAAGTTGTAGATTGGGCTTTTTCGTTATGTCAGTTCGGGTTTCTTGGCGAGCAATAAATGTGAGGTACTTGAATTTTTAATAGGCATGATTGGTTAATCGCTCGTTGCATAAAAGTGGCGCTGTGATCTGGTTAGCCTGAGCCTGGCCTCGAGCTGGCCCGAAGAGGCGCCGTCCAAAACCTCGCGCAGTGAACCTGTGAGCAGAGATGGTGAGCCCTAGCTCTACAAGCAGCGTCACCTGCAAATAAGCATGGTTCCCCTACCAAAAGGCCGCCCTAGAATGTACACTTGAGGGATGTCCTGATCACCACGCACGTAAGAGCCGCTGTGCGCGAGGGAGAGGAGGTGAAAATGCTATCAGCTGGGATAAATGAAGGAAAAAGGCAGGACACATACGCATGCTGGATCAGCGCGGCCTTCAACAGCGGATACTGGTTCAAGTCGAAGGTCTTGAAAAGCGCGTCTGTTTCCGGAGGATGTCAGTCCCCAAGCACAGCAGGAAAGAAAGGGCTATTGGAAGAGCCGCACTCTCGCGCTGCAGTATCTTAATGACAGCACTACCAGCCCCATCTTCTGGGGCGTTCTCATCGCCATACATGAAAACGATGCACTTGTACTTCTTCAATCCCAACACCTTGAATTACCGGAAAACGGTAAGCGAAGGAATCTAACGCGAACGAGACGGAAGCCCTACAGAGTTAATATGGTCCTGGATGGCGTTGCCAGTCTTAAAAGCCTGGATCGCGGCATCGATCTTCTGCTGATCCTCCTTCTCCACTCGCTCGAGATATTGGGTGAGCGTTTCTTTTGGTTCCTGCTCTTGGGTGGTCGCAATCTTTGTCTCCGGAGCGACCTCCGAAGAAGCAGGAAGTTCCTCAACAGAAGAGAAGAGACGTCGGGAGGCAATGATTGCCCAAGATGGAGAAGTGCGGGAAATTAGGGCGTTCGATCTCCAACTAGCACGAGTGCATCCCGCTGTGGTGATGATGTTGCGAGACAAGACGCGCGAAGCTCCAAAACTTCGCCGAGCAATTGACGATGACATACCGAATGAAAAGAGTTTTGTTTTGTTGGTAATGCTTTTTTTTTTCTATTTCTATTTCCTGGTCCGCAAAGCGTTTAGCTTGTCGCCAAAGGCTTAGAACTTGCCCTGGAGAAGCTCGTTGATAACGCACTGGCCATAAACCTTGAAGGTCTGCGCAAGCGTAACGAAGTCCAGTGTGCTCGAGAGAGTATCCGCCAGACCGAAGGGAAGCATGAGAGGAATCCAACCACGGGCGTACTCAAGTGCCCAGCACCTAGGTGGAAGCAGCGGCAAATCAGTAGTTGCTCATGTTGTTGTTGAGATGTGGGCGCCGTTTAAAACTTCGGTCAAACAAGAAAACAAATCAACCGCAGCAGTTATCAACGCCAAAGCAAGCTTCTTTTAGCGTGCTTTAGTCAACGCAACTGTCGAGAGAAAAAGCGGCAGTTGGCTGCTTGACACGCAAGCGGCCAAAAGAGCGAAAACGACAAATGACAAAATGAAAACTACGGGCTATTGTGGGAGGGGGTATATCCACGTACTTATCCGGCATGCGGTACTGCTGGGCGAAGCCGCGGGGCAGGTGGTGCATGTGGCCGGGCTTGTAGATCTACGAAGGAAAGTAGGTAAGGCGAACACCGCCATTTGTCTAGGTTTGGTGTAGCAGCGCACCTCCTTCTCAAAAGCGCCAGGATAGAAAGCCCATTGTTCACCCTCAAGAATAATGAAGTAGTCGTCCGCAAGGAAACGGCCAGTGTGACCCTCCGTACCAACAGGAGTGCCAAAAATAATTACGTACTGCCGTGGACAGAATCCTTCCTTAATTTGCGATTCATTGGCAGGAGATTTTGTAGTACCTCAGTGAGGGAAGCGTGGATGAGATACATGGCACCCATGGCACCTCCGGCGTTGTTAAACACCCACTCCTGAACCTTGTTTACGTGGCCAGGGTACCGCTTGTCGAGAGCCTTCACAATGTGATCAATCGTCTTTGCCGTGGAGTTGTAATTCTTGGCGATGGCTGATTTAGCCACTTCCTGAAGAACGGAGGGCTCGAAGATGTAGCCGTGGTGTTTAATCGAGTCCAAGTAATAGTAAGCCACCAGCACCACCACAAGGGCGAGTGAACGCTTCAAGGGAAAGCCCATGTTTCAATTGAAAATTAACGATTGCTGTGGGCTCGAGGACAAAGCCGAACAACAGAGGCGGGAAGCAACAAGAAAAATGCTTTCTTCCGAGTGGCCTAAAATAAGGCTACGGAGCCAATAGCGCACTGAAGGTAACGAGCGGAAGAATGCATGTTCCATTGCAATGTATTGCTATATACTACCTAAAATACGTTCTTTATGAGAAGTCTCTGTTTACCAACACCATGGGCTTCATTAAAAAGGGTTTGGCGGCAGCCTGGCACCGGTCTACAACTACTTTTCTGAACTGGCGCTGCATCGACTGCGTCATGTGGCGGTCCCGGCTCGCGGGCCCCTCCTTTGATAATTCGAACTTTAAAGTTTCTCTCAACTAACCCTCACCACACATAAAAAGGGCACGATCTTGGGATTTGCTTCTTCTGGTATGCTCGACTGAACTTACTGTTTCTGACCTGTGAGCTCAGCTTCCAGTTTCTTCATCACCACTTCTACCAATTCTGGGAACTGGGAGGTTCTAAAGTGCCCTCTGTCCTTGTACTGGTGATATTCACTCCCGAGTTTCTGTCCACCAATTATTAAAGTATGCTCGGGTTGGCTTCTGCAATGAGCGTACCTCGTGCACGTATTGCATCTCTTCACGAGGAATAAAAGGGTCGTCTGTGCTGCCGAACTGCACAATCCAGTCCGTGTTGGACTTGATGCGCTCCCACTGCCACTCCCCTGTGTAGTATCCGCTTTCTCTCTCATTCTCATCCCCCAAGTCCGTGTGGCAAGCGGATACAAGTATTGCACCTCGCACTCTCTGCCCCTCGAGCAGTCTTATATAAAAGGCTGTTAGAAAACCCACATAATTGTGTGGGTTAGCTGAAACACACCTCATGGTCGCCTGTGCACCGGAACTGTGCCCAATAAGTACTGTGCTGTCATTGCATCCAAGTTCATCCTTAATGAATGGTAACCACACGTCCCGTCTAGCAACGTATGGATCTGGCATGTCTTCTAGCACCACCTTCACGTTCCTCCCCCACTGGCTCTCACTTAACCGAGAGGTGAGAGCTGCCTCTACATAGTGGTACCAGATGGCTTGACGCACTCTTTCGCAACCATTTCCAGGCAATATGATAACTTTGCTCACTCGCCCTGCTGCGGCCAATCATTTCGTCACTACGGAAGAAATCAAACTGCTCGGTTTCGGGCAAGAAAAAACACTGAAACGTCCTGGAGTTCAGCCCGGAAGCATCCGTGGTCCAGTGGCAAGATTTCCGCCTGCCACGCGGGAGACCCGGGTTCAATTCCCGGCGGATGCAAATTAATTACATTTCCTAGATTCCATATATATTTGCGGATTTTCAAAATTAAGTGGACGTAAATGAAGCCTTCCCCTGTGGTGTAGTTGGCTAGCATTTCCGCCTGTCACGCGGACGACCCGGGTTCAAATCCCGGCGGGGGAGTAGCAAAACTTTTGCTCTCTCGCCGAAGGGGGTTTCGAAGCACGGCAATGACGACGAGGTGTCCGTAGCCAGGAAGTAGTAGGTGGCGTGGGTCAAGTTGGAGTATTCGCGGTATAACAATCAGATTTTATTTATATGTTTAATTTTTGAAAATTATTGTTTTTAATTGTTTTGTTAGAGCGCTGAGTAAAAGGTGAGCCTGTAAGCTATGAGTTGTGTGGGAAAAAGTCCTTTATTTTGGGCAAATGTGCCTTCTTATACCTACAACTAATGGCTAGGAGACTGTTGGTCCTTGGCTGTTATACTAATGACCATCGAAGTCCTTTTCCTCTGAATCTTGACTCTGAATTCCACCTCCCAGATTTTCTGGAAATCAGGGGGCTTGTCACAGGGGGCGCAGGGCGCAGGGATTCCTGCTGAGAGCCTGGTGCTCTCACATTCCCTCTGACTTAGCTTGAGGCTGCCCTGGCCTCACTCTTGCTGCCCCTGACTTGTATTTGCAAAGTAGCTAGTTTGCATGGAGATCTTTCTCATAAACCCAGCTGTCATCCTTTGCTGTGTACCTGGCTTATTGCATGTGGTACTATTTCTTACTATTGCAAGTGTGATGGCCTATGATCTCCTTGACCTTGAATTCTTCCTCTGCCTCCAGCTCTGGAAGTTTCTTCTTGCAGGGTTGGGAATTGGCCTTTAAATCCTTGGATTGGGTCTCAATGAAGGGTTTAACTGTTGAGCTTGCTTACTCTACCATCACATGTGGTACTGTTTCTTACCATTGCAGGTGCAATGGCCTACAATCTCCTCAACCACAAATTCTTCCTCTGCCTCCAGCTCTGGAAGTTTCTTCTCACAGGGTCAGAAATCAGCCTTTAAATCCTCAGATCAGGTCTCAATGAAGGGTTTAACTCTCTCAATGTTAAGCTTGCTTACTCTACCCTTCCAATTGCAAAGTTCCAACACTTGAGGCAATACTTGCACCACAATGAAAGGTCCTTGCCACTTCTTGGCAAGTTTCTTTGATCTTCCTTTCATAGAAAATCTGACTAACACCTTGTCATGAGGCTCAAACTCGCAGGCCCTGAACTCGTGGTATTGGTGGACGTACAAACGAAAATCACTGTAAAACATACACTATGGACAGCACAGCTTTTTGTGTCATCCTTGTACAATAAAAGCTGAAGACGATGTGATATTCACTCAACTTCACCACACCATGAGCTGCACCCAACAGCAAGTTACTCAGCTAGTTGAGAGGAGAGTTCCCACTCAAGTTCTTTGCTTGATCGTCACCTACGTTTGTGTCCAAGAGCCCTCTCTTTGGGGCATGTGGCGTGGCAAGCACTTTTTCTGCTGTTTCGAACTCGTAACTCTGTACAAGGACTGTTATTCAATAGGCCAGGACCAGCTTTATGATGAGGTCAAAAAGTGGGTCCTCTGCTCATCCAGAACACTGCGCCACAACATTCACATATTACGCTATGTCCACAAGAGGTGGGCACAGACAGTCACCTGGCTAGGCAACATAATGACCTGGTGTTGTCTTGCAGCAAAGCTTGATCTCACTGGGCCAGTTGAAGGGGGCTGTCTCTGGATGGACTTGTTTGACATTTGTCTTAGTGGTGTCACTTGTGTCTCAAAGAAGGATCCAGCATGGAGCTACAAGCTCAACTCCCCTGGCCAGCATTTTATGGCACTACTCAATGCATGCAGCCAATTTTGGGCACTATGGGGTGGATACTCTCCCAAGATCTTTGATAGCAAGATCCAACAAGACTTTATTGAGACCAAGCTCAAGGGGGCTGTCATCCTCGCTGACAACCATTTTTTGTATGGCCAGACAGGGTTTCATGGCATCAAATTCATAACCACTCTCTCTTGCCCCAAAGGTCGCTCAGCAAGCCTTGAGGGTACATGGACCCTCACTCAGGAGCAAGAGAGCTACAACCAAGAACTGGCCTTAGCCTGTGCCCAGGTTGAAAATGGCTTTGGGCGCATTGTCAGCATCTTTGACGCCTTGAAGAACCCCTGGCATGAGGATGAAGGGCAGCAGACTGCGTGTGTGTGGACTGCTGTTGGCATTGCCAATAAGCACCTGCAATAAAGCTTGAGGTCTTCCCCACTCCTTTATTTCTGCACTCTCCGCCTACCTTGCCTTGTTCCCCACAAAATACCAGTGTACGGTTTGCATATATTTTTGTAAGTACATCCACCTCATTGGGAACTTTTACACTGATGCACATTGGTGTTCTTGTGGACTTCTTTTGAGACTTGCTCTTGCGTTTCTCAAAGTTCATGAACCCAGGCCTCCACATTGGCATCCAGGTTACAGTCACCTGCCAGATTCCTTGAAGGGTTGATTGGGGATCCCTTCGCCCTCCCCCTGGTCGGGTACCCCGTAGGGGTAGGGGGGTAGGGGCCCCACTGGTGTTGTGGATTGTGGTCCTTCCAAATAAGACCTTGTATGGGCTCCATCCCATAGTTTTCTGAGGGCTGGCCTTGTATGCAAATAGCATTAAAGGGAAAAATACATTCCAGTTATCCTGTTTTGAATTTGTGTAGTGGGCCAGACTGTTTTTGAGTGTTTGGTTAAAGCACTCCACTTGACTGTTGGTCTGAGGGTAGAGTAGGAGCTCTTGATCCCTAACTGATGATTCAGCTCCTGATGAAGCTTGGCAATGAATTCTTGCCCTTGATCTGAGATGATCTTGGTAAGAGGGCCCCACCTTCCAATCGGATCCAATAAAGCTTTGGCCACTGTCTGGGCCTTGGCATCCCAGATTGGGTATACCTCTGGCCATTTCAAAAATAAATCCTGAAGCACCACAGCATGTGTGTTCCCCCTTGCAGTCTTGGGGAGGGGTCTGATCAGATCGACCCTTACCTTCTCCCAAGGCTCTATCATTCAGATTGAGAGGAGAGGTTCCACTGTAGGCTTGACTTTGTCTCAGTGCGCTTGACACTGCAGATATGCTTAAATCTACTCATCCATGTCATTTCACATCCCTGGCCACCAGTACTTGGTCACAAGGCGTCTGTACACTTTGTCTCAGCTGAGATGTCCTCCTGGAGAAAAATAGTGATACTTCTCCAAACTCTCTTTTCTCAACTTGTGGGGCAAAATCCACTGAAGTTGGGCTATCACATTCATCTTCACCTCCTTTTTCTTCACTTGAGGCCAGAAGGTCTTGAACACTTGATCATCCTGAATCACGATCTGATCAAGAAGGGCCAGCTGTCAAGCTGTCTTCCCCCCTCCTGCTTGAGCAGGGCCCTCAATAGCTTGGATAATCCACTTGAATTTTGGATCTTGCAATAAAAATTCCTTATTTGCAGTAGACTTGAGACTCGATACCTGGCTGTCATTCTTGGTGAGGTCCATGGCTATTGGCTTGCAGGATATAGCATCCTCATTCAGATAAATCCGCCCAGCCCAATGTTGAATCGGCAAAGGGAAGAATTCTTGGATCTTTGTGATCCATCTCACAATTTTGCCCGTAGGGTCCTTCTGATCAAAGAGCCACTGAAGCGCATGGTGATCCATGATCATCTGAATTTCTTGTCCAAGGAGAAGATGTCTCCATTGGCACAGGAAATGTACAATGGCGTAGCACTCATGCTTGGTCATAGACCAGTTTGACTCAGTCTTTATCAGCAACTTGCTCCCATAACTGACCACATGCCAGTTTTTACCATCATCCATCTGCTCAAGGCACGCTTCAATCACGTACAGGCTAGCATTGCAGCACAACCTGAAAGGTTTTCTCAGATTGGGGTAGCTGAGAACAGGGGCTTGAGTTAGAGCCTTTTTCCACTTGTCAAACACAGACTGTTCTTTCAATGACCATCTTCACAACTCACTGTTGCTAGTCAATTGGGTCAAGGGCTTTGTGATCTGCAAGAAGTCCTTGATGAAATGGCAATAATAATTCGCCAGACCCAGGAAGCTCTGTACTGCTCTCCAATCCTTTGGTGCTGCAGTCTTCTCCACAGCTTTGATCTTCTTCAGGTCAGTTTTGATTCTGTCATTCGATATCACATGCCCAAGGTAGGTCATTTCCCTTGGCGCAAACTCACTCTTGTCCATTTTGACAAAGAGATTCCTGTTTCTGATCCTTTGGAATATATCCTCGAGATGTCAGATATGTTTCTTGTTGCACTGAAGATCAGAAGATTGTCCATGTGCACCCATGCCCAGTTGCCTTGTGCACTCCCAATCATTTCATCCATGACTCACTGGAATGTTGCTGGCACATTGGTCAACCCAAAGGGCATGACCATCAGCTTGAAGAGTCCTCTCCTTGTGATGAATGCAGCTACTTTGCTTGCACTCAGAGAAAGAGGAATCTGCCAGAATCCACTGCAGAAATCCATCTTTGATCAAAACTTGGCATTTCCCAGTTGCTTGAGAATATCATCAGGTTCAGGCATTGGGTAGACGTCCTGTCTTGTTACCTTGTTCAGTTCCCAATAATTGATGCAGTATCTCGAATTCTTTCTATCAATCAGACAGGTCTTATCCTTTGGCATGATGACAACTGGTGAGGCCCACTCCAAGCTTCCTCTCTTGGCAAGTCCCAACTTCACTAGTTTATTGACATGCATGTTAATCAACTCTTGAGTTGTTGGTGAGGCTTTTCTCCCTTGTAGGTTGACTGGCCTTGGATTCTCCACTATGAATTTGATCTTGTGCACAGTTGTCTGGCTTGATCTGGGCATATCAAGATTGAACTTGAAGATATTGTGATATCAGAAGAGAAGATCCTTCAGAGTCTTCCTTCCAAGTTCTCTGACATTTGCATTTTCCACTAACCATTCAATGGCCCTTGAGATCTCATTGTCAGACAGTACCTTGATTGGGTAAAAGTTGATCGCCTCCGCCCAGGCTCCAGTTGCTGGACCTATCCTAGGTCCCTTGAGAAGTAGCATGCTTTCCTTGTTGTTGATGATCCTCTTGTACTTGGAGATAAGATCGTAGCCATTGGCCAGGCTCCATTGTGTGAGAGTATGGGACTGGGTTGATATTTACGGGTTTTTGTCTATCTAAGGGAATGTCTATTTAAATCCTAAATCCTTCTTTTAAACCTGGACTGGACCATTGGGCCGGAGCAAATTGTCTAATTGGTGCCAAGACTTGATCCTCGCCTAATCAGAGTTCTGCTGCATCCTCCTGGGCTGCCCTCAATGGTCTTCTCACATTCTTTGGCTTTTGCCAAGACCGTTAGGCTGAACTTAGGCCAGTCCAGGCCCTAACAGTCCCTGGGGAATGACTCATGGCTCAGAGTCATATTTTATTATGCCATGCTGTCATTCCTGAGATTCCCTAAATTTCACTGGAAAGGGGCGCCTTGCTCAAACTCATCAGTTGGTACCTTGTCCTCCTTGACTTGTGAAGTCTTGGTCTTTGCTTCATGCTTGCCATTGTTGGTTGTGGACTTGCGTAGATCCTGAAAAGCCTTAGTCCTCTTGATGTTGAGCTTGATGGTACCTCCTTTCTGATCCTGAAGGAGTACGGTCTGGGGAGTCAGCTGACTTAGGACGACATATGGCCCATTCCACTTCTTGGCCAATTTCCTTGCTCATCCCTTGGATGGGATGTGGACCATCATGAGGTCCCCTGCCTTGTAAGGGTCTGGTCAGGCTTGATGTCATTGGATCATGTCCTTGCGGGACTCCTTGAGGATCTTGTTGATTTCCTCATGGATGATTCGCCATGCCTCTTTGAGTCCTCTGATCCACTCATCAGGCTGGATCGCCTGAGCACTCCTATTCCCCAGGCTTGGTTTGATGATGGCTGGCGTGGTTCTCCTATAGAGGATTTCGTATGGTCTCCTCCCCGTAGACTTCTGAGGACTTGATCTGTAGACATAAAGTAGCAGCCAAAGGTATATGTCCCAATTATCCTGCTTAGAATTTGTGTAGTGGGCGATCATGCCCTTGAGCGTGTGATTGAAGTGCTCCACCTGCCTGTTAGTTTGAGGATGGCCTGGCGTTGAATAGGCACGTTGAATCCCCAGTTGCTTGGCTAGCTTCCAATGAAGTTCAGCTGTAAACTCTTTCCCCTGGTTGCTGATGATCTCTTGCAGTGGGCCCCATCTACTGATTGGATTGAGGATTGCTTCAGCCATGGTCTTCTAAGTAGCATCTGGAATGGTGTATGTTAGAGTGCAAGGATCAGGCTGAGGGCAGGCACCCCCTTTAAGAGAGTGCAGGCCCCCCTTCAAGGAATTTAGGAACTCCAAGCGGGAGAGCTAGGCAGTGGGCATCAAGTGTCATGTGCCTAAGGAGTCAAGGTCAGGGGAGATCGTGGTAGTAGCTGATTGGAGGGAATTCCCCTCCGCAGGGGTATAAGTGGAATGCAAGGAATTCCTGGAAAAATCCAATTAGTGTGAAGTTGATATAACTTCACACTAGTGAGGGATAAATATGAAAAAGTAATATAGAATAAATATTCCAGTTTTTAAGCAACAATACATCTTTATTGGGGTCACACACCCAGGTACACACTTACACGTAGACCTTAGGCAACTTGGAGTAAAGATCCTGTAGTATGACAGCATACATATTTCCTCTCATAGACTTGGGTAGCGGGCCAATTAGGTCAATGCCAATTGTCTCCCATGGTGATCCTGCAAAGATTGGCTGGAGGGCCCCAGAAGTTGGCAAGTTCATTGTCCTATGCTCTTGGCATTTCAGGCACGCACACACCCAATCATCTTTGTCTCTCCACATAAAAGGCCACCAATACCAAGTCACCATCCAGCCATAGACCTTGTCACAGCCCAGGTGTTCTGCTAGTGGGGAGTCATGGTGCACCTTCATCAGGGCCTTGCATTATGATTTCAGCACAATCCACTGCAATTGGGCCACCCTCTTGGCGTCTTTGCCTTTCTTTGGCTGGGCTCAATGTGTCCGGAAGACTTGGTCTCCATCAACAACGATTTGCTTTAGCAGGGCTGCCTGTCAGGCATCCTTCCCTCTCACAGCCTCATCATCACCCTCAATGGCACAAAGAATCCACTCAAAATCAGAATTGTGCTCAAGTTCCTTCCTGTTGGCGCCTAGGTTGCTGTTGATGGACGCCATTAGATGTTCATCATCAGCCTGTCTTTCACTGGCTGGCTCCTCAATCAGGTTGACTGTGACCAGTTCCCTGGACAGTGTTTCACCGTTGTCGTGAATGTGCCCAGCCTGGTGCGTCACCTGTAGCGGAAAAAATTCCTGTACACATGTGATCCATTGTGTGATCTTGCCTATTGGATCATGCTGATTAAACAGCCACTGGAGCGCATGGTGGTCTGAGATAACCTCCAGCTGGCCTCCCAATAACAGATGTCTCCATTTATCTATAAAATAGACAATTGCATAGGCCTCACACTCTGTTGCAGACCAATTCAACTCAGTTTTTGAAAGCGACTTGCTCCCGTAGGCAACCACGTGCCACAGTTGGTCATCCATCAGCTGTTCCAAGCAGGCTTCAATCACATAGAGGCTGGCATCACAACATAGCCTGAAGGGCTTGTTGAAATTGGGGTAGCGTAAAACTGGCGCTGTTGTGAGTTCTTTGTTAAGCTCGTTGAATGTGCACTGCTGTTCCAGTCCCCATGTCCACTTGGTCTTCTCCCTTGTGAGTTCCGTAAGGGGCCTAGCTTTCCTCACAAAGTCCTTGATGAAGCGCCTGTAGTATCCTCTTGAAGATCTCATCAAGGTGCTGTAGATGCTCATTGAAGCTGGCACTGTAGACAAGGAGGTTGTCCATGTGGACCCAGGCCCACATGTCCTTTGCTTTGTCAATCATCTTATCTATCACTCACTGAAACGTAGGCAGGGCGTTGGTCAACCTGAACAGCATAATTGGTTCATAGAGTCCACTCTGTGTCACAAAAGCAGCCATCCTTGAGGCATCCCATGTCATCAGGATCTGCCAAAAGCCACTACAGAAGTCCATC
Source organism: Acanthamoeba culbertsoni (assembly GCA_000826265.1). Taxonomy (NCBI): domain Eukaryota; phylum Discosea; order Longamoebia; family Acanthamoebidae; genus Acanthamoeba; species Acanthamoeba culbertsoni. The sequence continues at coordinate 11,831 of CDFF01070739.1, forward strand.
TTGTACCTGTACTTGGCCTTGCCAAGTCCATCCAAACATTTATTAGGATTGGACATTGGGTAGAGGTCATGGTGGGTCACTTTATTTAACCCACAGTAATCAACACAGAAACGTTGATCGCCATCCTTCTTGCCTACAAGCAAGATTAGGGCAGCTCACTCATTGTTCAACCTGCACACAACGCCTGCAGCTAACATTTCGTTGGTCTTCTCATCAATGACCTTCTGTACAGCCAGCGAAACTCTGCAGGGCTTGGCACAGATCAGCTTTGTCATTGTCACTTTGATGTGATGTTCAGTAGTCCAACTCCCTCCAGGCTTGTTCAGTTGGACCTGGAACATGTCTTTGTTCCTTTCCAGAAGGCGCAGAGCTGCCCCTTCTGGCTCAGCTGTAGGTCAGCTCTTCTGATCTGCTCACCAAGCACTCAATCAATTTTCTCAATGCTTACCAGTTCCAACAAGTAGGGCATCACAGTCCTCACCAGGAGTTGATTCATCTCTACCTACTTGCAAAGTAGCAATCTGTCCTCAGGCCACATCCAAGGTACCTCAGTACTTCATGATAAAGTCAAAACCTAGAATTTCCACATGTTGGAATTCTCTCAAGACAACATGGAAATACTGATTGTAGATTTCCATTCCCAGATGGAGATTCAAGCAGGCCCTTCCCTCAACCAGGAGCTTCTCACTTGATGCAAGGGTCCACCTCTGGTCGCATAGCTTCAGGTTCAAGTCAGTCAGCGCCATGTCCATGCAGATGAAGCTGTCCATGGCTCCCAAGTCAACCAGGAATTCAATCATCCTGGATCCAACTTGCACACAGACCCTGGGAGTCCTTTCAACCATTCACACAGCCAATGTCTGGATTGTCTCTCCTTCAATGTTGCTGACTATCTTCACCATCCACCCTTTGTTTTTATTCTGGGGACAATCAGACTGACAGTAGCCCTCCTGGCCACATGTCCAGCAGCCTGGACCAGCTGGCTTCTTACCAAATTTCCTCATCAGCTTGCCACTGATGCTTTTCTTCCCCTCATCAAGGCAATCACAATCATTGGTCATTCCTCCTCTGGATCATCAATCACTTTGGCTTGATTTTCTCTCACTGGCCTTGTGCTCATTCGTGATAACGGAGATTCTTTCCTCGAGCTTGATCGGAATGATCCCAAACTTCCTCCTTGATTCGTTTGCAGGTCTCCTGGAGTTCGCAGATCCACCCCTCAACATCTGAATTGAGGTTATGGTCTCCAACTGGATTCCTCGAAGGGTTGATGGGGGGCACGGTTCTTCCAAAAAGAACCTTGTACAGGCTCCGTCCCATAGTTTTCTGGGGGCTGGCTCAGTAGGCATACAGTAATAAAGGGAGAAACACATCCCAATTATCCTGTTTTGAATTTGTGTACTGAGTGAGACTGTTCTTCAGGGTTTGGTTGAATTGTTCAACCTGTCTGTTTGTCTACGGGTGTCCGGGGGTAGAGTACGCTCTCTTGATCCCCATCCGCTTGTTCAATTCTCAATGTAGTTTGGTGACAAATTCTTGCCCTTGATCCGAGATGATCTTGGTGGGAGGTCCCCACCTTCTGATCTGGTCAAGTAGGACTTCGGCCACAGTCTGGGCCTTCGCATCAGGAATTGGATATACCTCAGGCCACTTCAAGAATAAATCTTGAAGTACCACTGCGTAGGTATTCCCTCTTGCAGTCTTGGGAAGGGGTCTGATGAGATCAATCCCCACCTTCTCCCAAGGTTTTGTAGTTCAGATTGAGAGGAGAGGTTCCACAGTCAGCTTGACTTTGTTGTGGTGTGCTTGGCACCTCGGGCACACTCAGATCCACTCATCCACGTCATTCCACATCCCTGGCCACCAATATTTGGTTACAAGGCATCTGTACACCTTGTCTCGGCCAAGATGTCCACCTAGAGGAGAGTTGTAATATTCCTCTAGAATTTCTTTTCTCAACTCGCAGGGGACAATCCACTGGAGTTGGGCAGTTGTGTTCATCTTCCCCATCTTTGCTTGTGGCCAGAAGGTCTTGAACACTTTATCATCCTGAATCACGATCTGATCAAGGAGGGCCAGCTGTCAAGCTGTCTTCCCCCCTCCTGCTTGAGCGTTGCCCTCAATCACTCAAATAATCCACTCGAATTCTGGATCTCGCAATAAAAATTTCCTGTTCACAACAGGTTCAAGGCTCAATACCTGGCCATCATTCTTGGTGAAGTCCCTGGCTATCAGCTCACAGGACATCGCATCCCCATTCTGATAAATTCGCCCAGCTCAATGTTGAATCAGCAAGGGGAAGAATTCCTGGATCTTCATGATCCATCTCACGATTTTCCCTGTCAGGTCCTTCTGATCAAAGCCACTGTAGTGCATGATGATCTGTGATCACCAGAACTTCTTGTCCTAGGAGCAGATGTCTCCACTGGCACAAGAAATGCATGATGGCGTAGCACTCACACTCAGTCATAGACCAGTTTGACTCGGTCTTCATCAGCGACTTGCTTCCATAACTGACCAGATGCCAGTTCCTTCCATCGTTGGATTGCTCCAAGCAGGCCCCAATGGCGTAGAGGCTTGCATCGCAGCACAACCTATATGGTTTCTTGGGATCAGGGTACCTGAGTACCGGTGTCTCAGTGAGAGATTTTTTTAATTTCTCAAATGCAAGTTCTTCGTTGTTCCCCCAAATCCAGGGCTCATTCTCGCTCGTGAGTTTTATCAAAGGCTTCACAATCATTGAGAAGTCCTTTATAAAACGGCGATAATAATTTGCCAGACCCAGGAAACTGCGTACTGCTCTCCAATCCTTCGGCACTGCAGTCTTCTCCACAGCTTCGATCTTCTTTGGGTCGGTCTTGATTCCTTTGTTCAAAATCACATGCCTGAGGTAGGTCATCTCCCTTGGTGCAAACTCACTCTTGTCCATCTTGACAAAGAGATTCCGGTTTCAGATCCACTGGAATACATCCTCGAGATGGCGGATATGTTCCTCGAATGTTGCACTGAAGATCAAAAGATCATCCATGTGCACCCATGCCCAATTGCCGCCTGCGTTCCCGATCATTTCGTCCATGACCCGCTGGACAATCCGAAAGGCATGACTGTCAGCTCGAAGAGTCTTTCCCTTGTAATGAATGCTGCTACCTTGCTCGCACTCGGAGAAAGAGGGATCTGCCAGAACCCACTGCAGAAATCCATCTTCGATCAAAACCTCACATTCCCCAATCGCTCAAGAATGTCATCTGGCTCAGGCATTGGGTAGACATCTTGTCTAGTCATCTTGTTCAGCTCTCGATAATTGATGCAGAATCTTGAATTCTTTGCATTGATCGGGCAGGATTTGTCTTTTGGTACAACAAGAATGGGAGAGGCCCATTCGAAACTTCCTCTCTTGGCAAGTCCCAATTTGATCAGCTTGTTGACGTGCATGTTGATTAACTCCTGTGTCGTTGGCGGAGTCTTCCTCGCCCGTAGGTTGATCGGCTTTGGGTTCTCAGTCGTAAATTCAATCTTATGAACAGCCGTCCGGCTCGATCCCGGCGCATTGAGATTGAACTTGAAAATGTTGTGGTGTCAGAGTAAGAGTTCTCACAAGGTCCTCTTCCCTTTTTCCTTGACATCCACATTTTCTACCAACCATTTGATCACCCTTGAGATCTCATCGTTGGACAGACTCTTGATTGGGTAGAGGTCAACCCCCTCTGCCCGGGCTCTGGTTGCTGGGCTAATCCTAGGCCCCTTGAGAAGTAGCACATTTTCCTCGCTGTTGATGATGCCCTTATATTTCAAGACAAAATTGTAGCCGAGGATTCCCTGGTGGAGGGATTCCTTTGTTGACACATAGAAGTCGTGCTCAAATGATTCAGTACCAATGTGAAAAGGAATGAGTGCCTTACCAATCACCTTCATCGTTCCTCCATCTGCCAGTGTCCATCGCTTTGTGCATGGATGAATCAGAACTCCCTCAGGAACTGCGTCCTCTCAGATGAAACTATCGGTGGCTCCAGAGTCCACCGAGACACGGAGCATCTTTGCTTTGCACTGCAAGAATCATTGAAACTCGGTTTTCCAGGGGAGCGGGAACCCAAATCGTCTCCTGTCCTTGTATTGCGCCCACCGATCCATCTGGGAGCGTGTCCTGGAGTGCTCCAACTGACTTCTTTGACTTCTCAGGTCTTGGGCGATGTATCTTCCCAGATGACCTCGTGGCCTCCCTTTCCTCGGAAGCCAACTTGGGACACTCAGTCTTTCGATGTCCTTCTTCGCCGCAATGCCAGCATGATGTCAAACTCTGACCCCTTGTGGCTTCAGACTTCCTCCTCATCGTCTGTGCTGGTCCACCCTGCTTTGGTCAAGATGAGTTGTTGCATCCTTTCCAGTTTGCCCAGTCACTCTTCTTCTCGACCCAATCTTGGAGTCCTTGCTGCTTGACCTCACGTCACACAGCCTCCAAGGCCTTCTCCATTGAAGGATACAGGGTCCCTCTCAATCATACCTTGAGAGGAGGCAGTAGTTTGTTCACGAACTTACTGACTAACAGGGCTGTCGAGGGGTTCCTCTCCGCAGTGTAGATGGCATCTTCCACTCAGAACCTGAATTCCTCAACACTCTTGTGAGACTTCTGGACTAACCCATCCATCTTCTTGTGAGCCAAATAACAATCGGTCTTGTCTTCACCGTAGGCAGTCATGAGTTCCTTCCTCAATTCCTCCCAGGTGATCGTCCTCCCAATTTGCAGCATGGTCTAGATCCATCCACACGTGACCTTGGCACAACCACAAAGTTGATTTCTGGTCTTCTGCACGAGTTCCTCATTGGTCCACTTTCCTTGGGAGGATGCTTCCTCCATCTTGTCAAGGAACTTGATCATGTCTTCCTTGTTCTCCCCAGAGAACGTGGGTAAATCCTGAACCCCAAGTATTGCCCACTTGGTCTTGTTTGATGGAGTCAAACTTGACTCCATTTTCCTCATCTGAGGCGTGTATGGCGTGGCACCCGTCATTGCAGCAGCATGGGCTTCCCATCCACCATCATCAGAGATGTTGTTCTCTGGCACTGCACTTGCAGTCCTCCTGCTGTCCTCTTGGATGGACCCTCTTGGCCATCTTGCTAGTCAGCATAGCTAGCATGGCCTTGATACAGTCCATCTTTGCCAGAGAGTTCTCAACCGCTGAGAGTCTTGCTAGGATCGCAGGGTCTGACTCCCCTCGTGGCATCAGAGAAGAAGTGGGTGAAGTTCTCCTTGTGGGTAACGCACTGGTCACCGCACTTGAGGCAGAAATCGCTGGTTGTGAGAAGTTCGTCTTTGTTGTGGCCAGGGACTTATCCGCTGCAATACTCATCTTAGTTCTAAGGTATGTCTTACTGTGTCTCCGTAGTGTTCTTAGGATAGTCTATAGTGGGACTATCCTGCCGTCGTCACCAAAATGTTAGAGTGCCAAGTAAGGGGTGAGCCTATAGGCTAAGAGTTGTATGGGAAAAGTCCTTTATTGTGGGCAAATCAGCCCTTTTATACCTACAACCAATGGCTAGGGGACCATTGGTCCCGGGCCGTTATTCTAACAGCCACCGGAATCATCTTCCTCCGAATCTTGACTCCGAAATCCGCCCTGCAGATTTCCTCCGGAAATCTGGGGGCTCGCCCAGGGGGCGCGGGGCGCAGAGAATTCCTGCTGAGAGCCTGGCGCTCTCACACCACACTGTCATTCCCAAGATTTCCCAAATTTCACTGGAAAGGGGCGCCCCACCCCTTTCCTGATCCTGGCTTTCCAACAATTGCTTCATGCATGGACAGATAGTACTCCCTTCAGGTATTACATCCTCTCAAATGAAACTATTGGTGGCGCCTAAGTCCACTGACCCACTTGCTGTCCTTTTTCCTCCACAGCACTCCACTTTTCCTCTCCACCAGGATTCAGAGGCTGTCCAACTAACCAGGCCATCTGGTCCATCAACATTGTCATCATCAACTTTTACTTGTTGATTTCCACTAGTGAGCTCTTTACTGAGGTGAGCTTAGTGATGATCATAGAGTCCAGTTCTGACTGGGGAGCTGGGGAGACTGAAGGGGATGTACACCTCAAGGGTGAGGATCCACTTACGCCCGAGCTTGCAGTCGTTGCTGGCCTGAAGAGACTCGTTCTTGCTGAGGCCAGGGACTTGTCACTCAACAAGCTCATCTATGGTATGTCTTACTGTGTCTCTTTAGAGTGTTCTTACAGATAGTCTATGGTGGGACTATCCTGCCATCATTACCAAAATGTTAGAGCGCCAAGTAAGGGGTGAACCAAAAAGCTCAGTGTGAGGTCATGAAAAGTCCTTTATTCCAGGCTGATGAGCCCTTTTATCCTTACATCTAATGGCTAGTGACCCATTGGTCCTACCCATTAGTCCAACAGCAATCAGAGTCCGATTCCTCCAAATTTGGACTCCGAATCTTGCCTAAGATTTCCTCTAGAAATCTGGGGGCTCGTCCAGGGGGCGCGGGGCACAGGAAATCCATACAAGACTGATCACCCTCTCACATCCTCCCAGTTCACAACATTGTTCAAATCCACCCACATGTGACTTTGGCTCAACCACGAAGCTGATTTCCAGTCTTTCACACAAGTTTCTCATTAGACCACTTTCCTTGGGAGGACGCTTCCTCTATCTTGTCAAGGAATTTTATCACGTCTTCCTTGTTCTCCCTAGAGAACGTGAGTAGGTCTCAAACACCAAGTATTGCCCACTTGGTCTCACTCAATGAGGTCAAACTTGACTCCATCCTTCTCATTCAGGATGCATATAGTGTTGCACCCATCATTGCAGCAGCATGGGCTTCCTATCCACCATCACCAGAGACCTTAGTCTTCTCCATCACACTTGCAGTCCTCTTGCTGTCTTCCTGGGCAGATCTTCTTGATCCCTCTTCCTTTGTCATCTGGTTGGTCAGCATGGCCAACATGGCCTCAATGCGATTCATCTTTGCCAAAGAGCTCTCCACTGCTGAGAGTCTTGCTAGGATTGCTGGGTCCAACTCCCTTCATGGGATCAGAGAAGAAGTGGGTGAAACCTTCCTTGTAGGTGACGTGCTTGTTGCACTTGAGATAAAAATCACTGCACACATGAAGCTTGACTTTACCACAGTCAGGGACTTATCTATTCCAGAACTCATCCTAGTCTAAGGTATGTCTTATTGTGTCTCTGTAGTGTTCTTAGGATAGTCTATGGTAAGACTATCCTGCCATCATCGCCAAAATGTTAGAGTGCCAAGTAAGGGGTGAGCCTGTAGGCTATGAGTCATGTGGGAAAAAGTCCTTTATTTTGGGCAAATGTGCCCTCTTATACCTACAACTAATGGCTAGAGGACTGTTGGGCCCTGGCTATTATACTAGCGGAGTCCTCCTTCTTCAAATCTTGACTCTGAATTCTGCCTTGCAGATTTCCTCTAGAAATCTGAGAGCTTATCTCAGAAGATACAGGGCGCAAGGATTCCTGCTGAGAGCTTGGCACTCTCACAGTTTGTTATAATATATCTGAATTACAAAAACAAAACTATTTTAATTGTTTTTTCTTTCTAGGCCTTGAATTTTTGATCTAGTTCCATAATAAGGCTGGATATATTCTGCTATTTTTTTTACCTTTTTCACCAACAGTCGAAACGAAGCATCCGTGGTCCAGTGGCAAGATTTCCGCCTGCCACGCGGGAGACCCGGGTTCAATTCCCGGCGGATGCATAAATTTTCTCCTCTCTCATACTTCACATAAAAAAAATAGTCTGATTACGTTGTTGCTTGACAGACGACCTCGGAAATTTCGAGGACGACGTGGCCGAGTGGTTAAGGCGGTAGACTAGAAATCTACTGGGGTCTCCCCGCGCAGGTTCAAATCCTGCCGTCGTCGACCACTTTTTATGTATGCTCCTTTTGGGATATTTCGGAACTCCAAGTTGGGCAATTAGGCAGTGGGCAGCGGTCACCCTCTGTGCAGCTGTGCTTGGTGGATATGTAGAGTTGGTGGCAATATTTGTGACATTGTTTGGGAGCGTGGGTTGCTGCAACAGGGAGATTCACTTCACTGCTGGTGATTGGAGGGATTGGGGAAGCTGTTGCTGGAAGAGAGTAGGAAGTGTATTGCGAAGGTGGCAGAGAAGCATGAATATAATAAGGTCATAACAATTTTCCATATTCACAACCATGGTTTGCTGAAAATAGGAATAATTCAATAAAAGGCTTTTGTTTGAAAGATCAAGTGTTAAAGTGCAAGGATCAGGCTGGGGGCAGGTGCCCCTTTAAGAGGGCGCACGCCCCCTTCAAGGAATTTAGGAACTCCGAGCGGGAGAGCTAGGCAGCAGGCATCAAGTATTGCGTGCCTAAGGAGTCGAGGTCAGGGGAGATTGTGGTAGTAGCTGATTAGAGGGAATTCCCTTCCGCAGGGGTATAAGTGGAATGCAGGAAATTCCTAGGAAAATCCAATTAATGTGGAGTTGATATAACTTCACACTAGCAAGGGATAAATATGAAAAAGTAATATAGAATAAACATTCCAGTTTTTAAGCAACAATACATCTTTATTGGGGTCACACACCCAGGTACACACTTACACAAGGAAAAGGGAAGAAATTCCTGCCAGGAATTTCTCCAAATTTATGTAACTGTTAAAAATACTGATATTTTAACAGCTCTAAACGGTTTTAATGGTTCTCCTCACTGTTAAAGCATTGGATATAAATATTTAATGGTTTATTGAAATAAACATTTCTTTTACACACAAGTTCTCTAATTTTTAATGGGATCCCATTGCCTATTTACAACATCTTGGTGACATTCAAAGACCTTCATGAATGAATCTCTGAGCTACAGGAAAATCAAGAGATTATTGAGGACAAAGTGAGAAAGAACCTCTGTGACACCAGGGAATGAATGCAAAATTCTCATCATGCAAAATGTGAGCCAATCTACTATTGGAGAGATTAGGAAAATGGAGGAAATTTCTGCCAGGAATTTCCCTAGTATTGGAAATAACGGATAAATAACTGAATTAACGATATATGGTTGTTGTAACTGCCAGCCCGTAACGGCTAGGCCTAGATATAAATTGTAGAATGTTTATTCAATAAAACAGATTTACCTACACACAAACTCCCTCATTCTTGGGGTCTCTACTGCCCATTGATCCCTAACTACAACATTTTGGCAATGATGGCAGGATCATCTTTGTTATTACCATAGACTAGATGATCCAATGAACAAGGAGATGAGCAGTGATAAGAGGAGAGTTCCAACCATACCAGAGGATGAGGCTGCGAGGATTGCAGGGGTCAAGCAAACAGCCATGAGGAAGAAAGACACCACAACTGCAATGACTGTGAAGAAGGGCAAGGCCCTCAAGACTCACTCCAAGGATGAGGAGGGAAGTTCTGGAATGGAAGATATTGAGGAAGAGATGGACGAGGACACTGGGACACAAGTGCCAAGGATTGGTGCAAAATTCCCATCGCACAGATGTGAAGTGGGCAACCATGCAGCCACATCAAGGTGGTGATGTCAAAGTCTCCTAGTAATTTATTCCAGACCGTTCACCTCTCAGAAACCAATGTCATCAACAACCAGCCAAGGAGCAAGCGTGATGACAGGATCGACTACAGGTGGAAGTCACTACACAGTAGTGGGGCTTCAAGACCTTCCCAAGTTCTCTGGAGTGAGCGGAAAGGATGTAGTAACCTTCATGGAGAACATGGAGGAAGTAGTGATTTGAGCCAGATGGAATGAGTCAGAACTCATGATCTGAGCAGTAAACAGACTCTCAAGAAGAGTGACTGTGGTCCAGGACTGGGCATGGATGGTGAGAAGGACGCTGCATACCATCACATAGATCAACCTCAAGGAGAGGTTGGTATAGACTTATGCATGGGATAAGGTGGACTGCTATAAGGTGTTTGCCAAGGTCCAAGCCTTTTGCCAGAAAAATAAGGAACGAGTACAAGAATTCTTGATGTGAGTTGAAGCTACGGTGTGGCAAGTGATGACCAATGCTGATGAGGAATTCCTGGTGATAACATTCATTGATGGATTGATTCCACGACTTTGGGACAAGCTAAAGGGAAAACTCTACCTGACCCTACATGAGGCAATGATCAGGGATGTTGAAGAAGAATATTGACAGGATGTATCATGATTGTAGGGCACAAGAAAGTCAGTCTGATTGTGGATCAACCAAGTAGAAGTCACGATCAAGGAAGGATTCCAAGTGAGGAGAGCAGAAATTGGGCAATTAGGATAAGTCCAGCTGCAAAGGAGATAGGACAAAGGAGATGCTGAGACCCTTTAAGTGTTGGAACTGTGGACAGCCAGGCCACAGACAGGCCGACTGCCCAGAGCCCATGAGGCTGAAAAATGATGTGGACTCCACTGCGGCAGGCAGAAAGATCCTTGTTGAGGGCCAGGCTAAAGTTGCATTGAAACTGGGTGATCATGAGTATGATCACGGTCTTAATATAGTGGGAGAGGATTTCCTGTATTTGGGCGTGATTGGGTTTGACATCCTTCAGAAGTATGAGGGGACTTTAGACTGGAGGACCAGATCTCTGACCCTAAGAAGAAAGGTGGAGCTGCCAAGCGACCTTGATGGGAGCCCAGCAAACACCGCACCCTACTCACTCAAGAAGATCAGCAATGAGGAGATCAAACAAGCACTGAAGGGACATGCAAGATAATCCAACCTCACCAACAAACAGAAGGGACTCTTGGAAAAAGTCTTTCTGGAGAATTGAGACGTATTCCAAGTGCAACTGGCAAGAGCCGGGAGCAGTAAGACGGTAGTCCACGACATCAAAGTCACAGAATCTACCCTGATTAAGGCGAGACCAAGGAGAGTATTGCCAGTGATGCAGGAAGTAATTGACGAGGAGGTGGAGATCATGCTCAAGTTTGGTGTGATCAGACCTTCTAGCAGCGATTGGGCATTCCCGATTCTACTTGCACCATAGAAGGAACCAGGCAAGTGGAGATTCTGCATTGACTATCAAGAGCTAAACAAGCAGACCAAGAGGGATGTCTATCCAATGTCCAACCCAAACAAGTGTCTTGATGGACTGGGAAAAGCCAGGTACAGATCCAAGATGGATTTCTGTAGCGGATTTTGGCAGATCCTGATGACACCACACATGACACAGGCCACATTCATCACATAACAAGGACTCTATGAACCAATTGTGATGCTGTTTGGACTCACGAATGCACCCCCTACATTTTAACAGGTGATGGACAAGATGATCAGGCCAGCAAAAGGTGACTGGGCCTAGGTCCACATAACACTCATCTATAGTGAGACATTCAAGGACCATCTGCGACACCTATGTGAAATATTCAAACGGATCCGTGAGAGGAATTTATTCATAAAAATTGACAAGTGCGCCTTTGTACTTGAAACAATGGAGTACTTAGGTCACATCATCAGTAGCCAAGGAGTGAGCACTGATCTAAAAGATCCAAGCAGTCAAGGAAGTCAGAGTCCTGAAAGATAAGACAACTCTATGAAGCTTCCTAGGACTCACAAGCTACTATTGGCGGTTTGTGGAAAACTTTGCAAAGATCACCAGACCCTTAACTAGCATGACAGGAGAGAAAGAGATGTGGAAATAGGGATCAGAACAGCAGGAGGCCTTCGATTGTATCAAGGAATCCCTGATCTCTGCGCCAACACTACATTATCTGGACTTCAGGAAGCCTTACTGACTATGTTGTGATGCCAGCCTACGTGATAGGAGCTTGCCTCGAACAATTAAATGATGACAAGGCATGGCATGTAATTGCCTATGGAAGTAAATCTCTCAGCAAGACCAAATTGAATTGGTCTGCTTCCAAGTGTGAAGCGTACGCAATTGTCTATTTTCTGGAAAAATGGAGACACTTGCTCCTAGGCAGCAAATTCAAAGTTAAGTTGGACCACGCTGTGCTTCAATGGCTCTTTGATCAAAAAGAACCTACAGGAAAAATTGCAAGATGGATCACGAGGATCCAGGAATTTTTTCCAATCAAGGTCACTCATAATGCTGGGAAAGTAAATTGGAACAGCAACACGTTATCACAGGAGCCTTTTGCCGTGAACCAGGTTAATGATACCAAGAAGAAAGAGGAAAGACGGCTGACCACGATCAGCGTGACCCCCTCACCAAACTACAATGAGCTGTGCAAAGACCCCAAATTTGAATGGATTCCACGCACCATCAAGGGTGACAGCAATGCTGGAGGGAGGAAGAATGCAACAGCAAGCCTTGTTGGAACAAATCATAGTTGATGAAAATCAAGTCTACAGGACGTATTGGCCAACACTGAAGCCTACAAAAACTGAGAAAAAAAACCTAATGTGATGCTACAGTGGATAGTACCAATATTGATGTGCAAGGAACTGATAAAACTTCATCACAATTTCCTGATCAGTGGACATCTGGGTAGAGACAAAATCTACCAGAAAATGGTACCGAATTACTGGTGGCTGTTGATGTGGAGAGACATCAACAATTGGGTCAAGTTGTGCCTGCAATGCCAGGAGCATCAAGGCGCAAATGGACTGATAGCAGGGCCTTTAAATCCAATCATCACCAAGAGTCTGTGGGACACTGTTGGGATTAAGTCAAGAAAAGGAAACACCTATGCCGTAGTGATGCAAGATCTTTTCTCAAAATGGCCAGAAGTCTATGCGATCCCAGATTTGACCGGGAAGACCATAGCTAAAGCAATAATTGAACCAATTAGGAGATGGGGACCTCCCAGAAAGATCATCAGTGATCAGGGAAGCGAGTTTATGGCAGCCTTTCATCAAGAGTTGGCCAGGCAACTCAGCATCAAGCAATCCTACTCAACTCCAGGACATCTGCAGATGAATGGACAAGTGGAGCAATTCAACAGGACGCTCAAGGGAATGATATCCTGCTACACAAATAGTAAGCAGGATAATTGGGACGCATTCCTACCTTTATTGTTATATGCCTACAGATTGAGCCCCCAGAAGTCAACCAAGAGGAGCCCATACGAAGTGCTCTTCAGTCGCCCCACACCCCCATTAATCAACATTTGACTGGAGAAATCAATGAAACCGAGCGCAGATGAGTGGATTTCCAAGCTTAGAAAAGCCCAAGAGATCATCCAGGACAAAGTCAAAGACAAGCTTCAAGCGGTGAGAATGGAGATGAAAGAGAAACACAAATTGAAACGCGATCTGATCTACGCACCAGGTGATCAAGTGATGATCTGTGTACCTACAAAAGGATAAGTGAGGAAGTTAGTCAAGAAATGGAGAGGACCCTACGCCGTAATCAATCAACTGACAGAACAGACAGTCTTGAGTGTTGTAGTTAGGGTAATCTAGGCAGTGGAGACCCCAAGAATGAGGAAGTTTATGTGTGGGTAAATCTGGTTTATTTAATAAATGTTTGGGTATTTATACCCAGGCCTTAGCCATTACTGGCTAACCGTTTAACAGCCATATATTCGTTATTTCCGTTATTTAACTGCTATTCTGGATCTGGGGAAATTCCAGGCAGGAATTTCCTGACATTTTCCTGATCTCTCCAACATACCCCCCGACTAAGACAAAACTGTCCCGGTTTTCGTCACAGCCCTTGGCTGTTGAGGTAGCAGGCCTTGAGCTTGTCTGCGTGGAGATCACCTTCAGGCACCCAGCTATCATCACGCGTGGTGTACCCTTTCCACCAACTCGGAATTCTTGCCCAGCCTTGAGATCGTGATGATCGACAATATCTTCGATCTTGTACTCGTCCTTGTCTTCTTTGTCATGGATGTGAGAGTCTTCCTCCATGATCTCAACCTTGGGATCCTCCTTGATCAGTCTCGGTCGTCCACTAGATCCAGAAATGTAGTGTTTGGTCCTCTCGATGTTGAGCTTGAATTTTCCTCCTTTGCCATCATCAAGCAGAACGGTCTGCGCACTTGGCTGATCAATCACAGTGTAGGGTCCTTTCCATTTCTTGGCTAACTTTCTCACTCATCCCTTCATGGATACGCGGATCATCACTTGATCACCTAGCGCGTAGATTGGATTGCGCTTTGATTCATGGTTCTCTTCCATCTCTGTCCTTGCAGCTTCTTGGGCTTTCCTGAGCTCAGAAATCCACTTGTCAGTGCTTGATTTCATTGATTCCTCCCATTGAATGTCAATTAACAGGGGCGCGGGGCGACCAAAGAGCACTTTGTAGGGGCTCCTTTCAGTCGACTTCTGGGGGCTCGATCTGTAGGCATATAACAATAAAGGTAGAAATGCGTCCCAGTTGTCCTGTTTGCTGTTAGCATAGCAGGATATCATTCCTTTGAGCGTCTTTGGGCAGTCAGCCTGTTTGTGGCCTGGCTGTCCACAATTCCAACACTTGGAGGGTCTTGGCATCTCCTTCGTCCTATCTCCTTCGTGGCTGGACTTGCCTTAGTTGCCCAATTTCCACTCTCCTCACTTGGAATTGTCCCTTGATCGTGACTTCGACTTGGTCAATCCATGATCGGACTTCCCTTCTTGTGCCTTATGATAGTGATAGGAGTCTTTCTGATGATATTCCTCTTTGATGGCCCTAACTGTAGCCTCACATAGAGTTGGGTAGAGTTTTCCCCTCAACTTGTCTCAGAGTCGTGGGATCAATCTGTCGATAAATGTCGTCACCAGGAATTCCTCATCAGCATTGGTCATCGCTTGCCACACCGTAGCTTCCACTTGCATCAAGAATTCTTGTACTCATTCTTCATTTTTCTGGTGTAGGGCTTGAACCTTGGCAAATGCCTTATAACAATCCACCTTGTGCATGCATAAGTCTGTACCAACCTCTCCTTGAGATCGATCCACGTGACGGTTTGCAGCGTTCTCCTTGCCATCTGTGCCCAGTCCTGGACCATGGTCGCTCTTCCTGTGAGCCTATTCACAGCTCAGATCACAAGTTCCGACTTGTTCCATCTGGCCCAGATCACTACTTCCTCCATGTTCTCCACGAAGGCTACCACATCTTCCCCACTCACACTGGAGAATTCAGGTAGGTCTTGAAGCCCCACTACTGCATAGTGGCTTCCACCAGCAGTTGATCCCATCATCATGCTTGCTCCTTGGCTCGTGGATGATGATGTAGGTTTCTGAGAGGTGAACGGTCCAGAATAAATCACTTGGAGACTTTGATGTCGCCACCTCGATGTGGCCACGCAGTCGTCTGCTTTGCTTTTGCACGATGGGAACTTTGCGCCACTCCTTGGCACTTGAGTCCCAGCGTCCTCATCCATCTTCTCTTCAAGATCTTCCATCCCAAAGCTTCCCTCCTTATCATCGAAGTTGATCTCAGGAGCCTTGCCCTTCTTCGCGATCGTTGCAGGATCTTTCTTTCTCACCGCAGTCCGCTTAGCTCCAGCCATCCTCGCAGCATCATCCTCCGGTATTGTTGAAACTCCCCTCTTATCACTGCTCATCTCCTGGTTCGTTTGGATCGTCTATTATGTTATAATAATGGAGATGATCCTGCCGTTGTCACCAAAATGTTATAGTTAGGGTAATCTGGGCAGTGGAGACCCCAAGAATGAGGGAGTTTATGTGTGGGTAAATCTGGTTTATTCAATAAATGTTTGAGTATTTATACCCAGGCCTTAGCCGTTACTGGCTAACCGTTTAACAGCCATATATTCATTATTTCCATTATTTAACTGCTATTCTGGATCTGGGGAAATTCCAGGCAGGAATTTCCTGACATTTTCCTGATCTTTCCAACACAATGATGGTAAAAGGTGAGAATTCCAAGTTCAGTAGAAAGGTTACACCACACAAGATGATAGCTGGATGCCTGAAGATGATCTCCATGCAAACAAACTCAAAGCCCACTACCTTGACAGCCAGGGGCTGTGACAAAAACCAGGATGGTTTTGTCTTAGTTGGAGGGTATGTTGAAGAGATCAGGAAAATGGAGGAAATTCCTGCCAGGAAGTTCCCTAGTATTGGAAATAACGGATAAATACCTGCATTGACGTTTTATGGTTGTTGTAATGGCCAGCCCATAACAGCTAGGCCTAGATATAAATTGTAGAATGTTTATTCAATAAAACAGACTTACCCACACACAAACTCCCTCATTCTTGGGGTCTCCACTGCCTATTGATCCCTAACTACAACACTACAAGCCAGGCAATCCAATCATCTATGTCCTATCAAAAAGATGGGCCTATAAGTTTGCAAAGAATTGGAAAAGGCCTTTCACTATCCTTCAACAACTGACCAACCAAACTCTGGTCATTGACAATGGGAAAAAAGGAAAAATAAAATTAAATGTGGAAGATATAAAATGCTTCACTTCAGGGCCAAACAAGCTGATTTCCAACAAAAGGCCCAAGATTGACAAGTGAGTCTAAAAGGCATTACAATCAGCTTGTAAAGTTTTCAGTATGTGATAAATGCACATTGCATGTAGCAACATCCTGGATCTGCCAGAATCCACCATAGAAATCTATCTTTGATCTAAACTTGGCTTTCTCTTTCTCTGGTCCACTAAAACAAATCAAAGAAGTAAGCGGAGGCGAAGCAATAGCTTATGGTCGACGACGGCAGGATTTGAACCTGCGCGGGGAGACCCCAGTAGATTTCTAGTCTACCGCCTTAACCACTCGGCCACGTCGTCCTCGAAATTTCCGAGGTCGTCTGTCAAGCAACAACGTAATCAGACTATTTTTTTTATGTGAAGTATGAGAGAGGAGAAAATTTATGCATCCGCCGGGAATTGAACCCGGGTCTCCCGCGTGGCAGGCGGAAATCTTGCCACTGGACCACGGATGCTTACTTGCTAATAGTAATATTTCACAGGCGCCAAACGATATCGCTGCCACTCGATTGGTGCGTGATGCAGATAATCAAGAGGCACACTATGGCGACCACGTTATGGATTGTTGCCTGCAGCTCTCAGATGATATGATACGTCCACACCAGCAAACTGAAATCAGAGCCCAAGGGAGTCACCCCTAATTCTCAATAGGTAGTTTCATAGTTTGTTTATTGTGCCTCACCTATCTTTGTTTTCAAAAGAACGGCCAGATGGGGTGCGACATGCGCCTCCAGTGCGCGCAACCGTGTGGCATCAGAAATGCTGACGTGGGAAAGGCCGCGAATGGTGCGGAAGCAGGACTGAGCGCCACAAGCACACTGAAACGGTGCTGCCATAGTTTCTTCCGTGGTTAGATAATTAAACGTGAGCTCTTGGCCATCGTAGATATCCTCGTGGGCTGCAAGCTTAAAGTGAACCAAACAACCTCCACCAGTGTTTGGGCTCCGGGTAACTTCGATGGAGTGAAGGACCACATTGGGTTGGCAAGAGTGGTTAAGGAAAGCCCAGGTCCAACCCTCACTATCAATGTGTATGTCCGAGTCCATTTGCAGGCTTCCGCGAGATGGCGTTCCCACTACTATAGTGTCGGCGTGGGCGGTGACGTCAAACACTACCTGCCCTGCAGGAATAACCGGACCGGAGATGTGCGCGGCGTGTGCCTCTGCATAGAGGCCGAAGCCTACGTCCTGCCTCGGGTGACGCTTCTTTTTCACGTATGCATGCTCTAGCGCCAAGCTATCGCCGCGCTTGTGTGGCTCTAAGTGCGCCTGCTCTTGCTTTTGGTTCATGGCGGCAAATAAACAACTAGCTTGCGGGAGGGTTTTGGCTTGTTCCCGCAATTTTCTTGTTGTTTTACGCATTTATTTCTTCTGCTCGTTTGCAAGCCGGGTGAGCACGTCCCCATGACAAGGGTCTGATGGCATCTTCTTGCACCAACAACCCAACACCTTTCCTTTAAGCTCACTTATATCTGCTAATAGCTCTGGACGCTTGAGCAGATATTCTTCATAGAGCCGGACCGCCTCTTTCGCTGAGCCGGCCTTCTTCACAGAGAAAGGATTCGCCCACTTGCTCTGCGGCAAGTTCCACCCACCCATTGTCCATCTCCTACCTATGTACACGTCACAACCCTGTACCACCTGCCTACCCTTCCTTTGCAGGCGCACAACACATGCTTTCCTTTGGCCTCGTACTTTCTCGCTCAACTTTGATACTTTCGCTTTGGGTGTCTGTTCCTGAGGTAGGGCTTGTGCTTTCCTCTTGCTGTTCTTTTCTTCCATACTCATCCGATTCCCCACGTTACTCTCTCGTTTTTGTTTTTTTTTCTTTTCCGTGAAAACTTTTCTCTGGGCTGTCCGGATTTTTTCACGACCTTAACGAAGTCTCTACCCTAGCAGGCCTGAATCTTTGACTGCTCAACGCATTGCTCTAGCCTGCTTTTGTACGAGTTACCGGTATGGACCACAATTCCTTGCCTTAAGGCTGCAACTCGCAGCGTCAGGAAGCAAGACCTGATCAAAAAAAAACACCGTTACAACTTTTAACATAATATTAATCCGCCCTCTTAGCTCAGCTGGTAGAGCGTCAGACTGAAGATCTGGAGGTCGCTGGTTCAA
>CDFF01070742.1:0-32959 GCA_000826265.1 Acanthamoeba culbertsoni
TGCGATGCGATGCGCGGTGGTCGCAACGAAGGACATCTACCTATCAGACGGCGCTTCCGGTTCCGTGAACAAGGCTCTCAATATCCTTATCCACAGCCGGCGCGACGGGGTATGCGCATTCCTCCTATCGTGATACGTGCATCGTTTTCGCACCACCCGCTGACCGATCGCTCGCACGCATATCGTCTGTCATTGGTGCCTCGACTGTCAGGTCATGATTCCCATTCCGCAATACCCCCTCTACTCGGCCACCATCCCGCTGCTGGGGGGCACCCAGCTCAACTATTACCTGGACGAGGACAACTCGTGGGGCCTCAAGGCACCCCCTCTCCCCCTTCCCCTTCCCCTCCCCCCCCTTCCCGAGGGGCACAAAGCTGGGCACCCCTTGGCCGTGAACACGAACGAAGGGGAAGCTGACCGAGTCTCCTAACACACAGGTGTCGGAGCTCGATAGCCTGGTGGAGGAAGCTTACAAGAAGCACGTCAATCCGCGCGCCCTCGTCATCATCAACCCGGGCAACCCCACCGGACAGTGCCTCTCCGAGCCCAACATGCAGGAGGTGCGCCCGTCAACCAACCCTCCCGCCCACTCCCCTATTTGATGCAATGCAAGAGAGGAGAGAGAGAGAGAGAGAGAGAGAGAGAGAGAGAGAGAGAGAGAGAGAGAGGAGAGAGGACCGGGAAGGGAGGGAGAGAGGGGCAGGAAGAAGAGCGAAGGTAAGTTAGACTGAAGAGGGGCGCACCGTATGGAGTGGACGGTGACCTGCGGATTGGCCCTCCTGTAGAAGGAGAGCGGCCACGGCCGCACGAACACTGTCGACACCGGCAACAGAGAGACTGGTGGCAAATGCAGTATAACCAATAGAAATATTTCAATATAAATATAAATATAAATATAAATATAAATATAAATATAAATATAAATATAAATATAAATATAAATATAAATATAAATATAAATATAAATATCAAAAATAAATAGAAATAGATGTATAAACATGTACATTCTCTGTTGACTTCGAGAGACGCTCGCAGCAGTTTCGAGTAAAAGTCGTCCGCGATAACGTTCCATCGAAGGGTGGCCGTCACGCGTTCCTGCACGGAGTGATGCCACTGCGACAGCGGATAGGCCGGCGAGCCCTCCTCACCGTCCCTTCGATCGAAAACATGGACCTGCGTGTAATTGGTCGAACGCGAGAGCCGGATGGGTTGCCTGACACGGATGCTCACCGGCTCGACCTCCACTTTGTTGAGATCGATCACGTCTTCTTCTTCTTCTTCTTCTTCTTCCTCCTCCTCCTCATCCGCTTCGTCTCCTTCCGCGCCTTCTGGTCGTCTTCGACTTCTCTTCCCCATGTCTCGCCTATCTCTGTCCTCCTCGGACAGGACGACCAGCTTGAGATCCGTGAGCAGGACGACGTCGCCCTCCTTCAGATCAGCGAACGCGCGCTTGAAGCGCTGCGAGTTGGTGAAGAGCTTCACCAGCAGGCCGGTCTGGCGCAGGTTGGACGCCGCCGTCTGCTCGCTCGCGCCGGCCGCCAGCGACGACGCGTCCTGCAGAAGCAGCCATCGATAGTGACGGAAGCTCACCCTGAGGCGCGCCAGGAACGACCAGAAGAAAAAGAAAAAGAAAAAGAGGGAAAAGAGGACCAATGGGGAAGAATTTGAGGGCAAGAGCGAAAACGGAAACGGAGAAGGGGGGGGAGTGAAATGACGAACCCGACGAGCGAGTCGACGCTGCCGCTCCATTCGGGGGAATCCCTTTCCCGGGTGCGCTCCTGCCGCCCGGCGAAGACGATGCGGCCCAGATAGTCGAAGGAGTCGCCGTGGCCGATCGTCGCCAAGTCGGATGCGGGAACGATGTCGAACCCAATCGGAGGGAATCGGCGGGGACACTGCGGAGCTGATTGGGCGAGACCCGTGGTAAAACCAAAAATCAAACATAATCTATTTAGCAATCCCCTTCCTCTATGTGTGCGTGTGTGTGCGTGTGTGTGCGTGTGTGTTCTACCGCTAAGCTTGTAGATGTAGGATGTGCCGGCGTTGAGGGCCAGTTCCCATGGCGGCCCGTGCGGATGCGGATAGGCCGGCTTTATTCTGTACTTGCCAATCAGCACGAGATCCCCTGTAAAGACGCTCACGGTTGGAAAGGAATTCCCCCCCGACACGATCGTGTGTGAGCGTAGCAGGAGGGAAGGGATTGGGGATTGGAGGGGAGGGTGGAGGGTGGAGGGATGGGGGCAGCGAAGAAGCCGGGAAGGTCCGAAACTCTACCGATCTCGAGGTGCGGATAGTAGTACACACACATGTTGGTCCACAGGACGATGGTCGCGCTGCCCGTGCGGTCGCCTTTTGGTGAACGAGGAGGAGGGTAGAGAGAGAAGAGGGGCGGGTGTGGAATGAGGCAACAAGCCTGTATACAGTGGTAGCGGGCAGGGATGGCCAACAGAGGGGAGAGCGAGAGGGAGAGAGCGGGAGGGGAGGGGAGGGGCGGGGCCGAGACGGGCTTACGCACGACGAGCTGACATCGCAGCGGATACCTCACATTGCTGTCCGATGTCTTGGCGTAGTGAACCACTTTCGATTTCTGTACAGAGAGACAAGAGAGGGAAGAGGAGTGTGAAGATCGAAAGAGATAAGGTACTTTTCGTTTTCGTTCTTTTTGTTTTTTAAAAAAATATTTAAATATTTTAAATATTTTAAAGGCATTATTGGGATTCCGCTGCTGCCAGGTACCTGCACGATTCGGGCAAGGAAGGGTCCAGCCCCGGCGCGCTGGCCGCCGCCCACGCTCTCGTGTTCCTCCATCACCTGGCCGATCGTGTAGAGGTGGCCTCTGCCTTCGGAGCCCGCCTGCTTGCCTCGCTTCTTCCCGGCGAGGAACTCCTTCATGGGCAGGCCGACGAGCTGCTCGAGCTCCTCGTCGGAGACCGAGATGCGCCCCTGCCATCGCCTGCGCCAGTCCGCCGCCGCCGCCATCGTCGTCTCCTCCTCTTCCTCGCCGTCGTGGACGATTTCGGAAGGCTCTTTCCTTTCTTCTTTGTTTCCTTCGGGCTTGACCCGTTTTTCGTTTTCGAGGCGTCCCCAATTGCGACCATAAACGCATGTGTCGTTGCTCGCGTGAAGATAGAAACCCCTCGAGCCGACCAGAGGCGACTCTTCCCTTTCTCGAGCGGGGGTCTCGTCCGCGAAGGGGATGTCCGTCGTTGTGTCGACCTGCTCTCTCCACGTGTTAGCGAGATAGACACTTGCTACACGCTGAATTGCATGACAAGACTACGACTTCACCTTGGCCGCAGCGAGCGTGCAGATGAGGTCGGCCAATAGTACGATTTCGTCGCCTCCGATCACCGTTTCGTCGAACCAGTGATGCCAGCGCACAACCTGCCGGCGGAAGAAGAAGAAGAGGAGGAGGAGGACATGATATGACAATGACAGAGGTGAGGAACGCGAGTGAGGGTGTACCTTCACAACCTGGTGCGGCAACAGGCGTCCGGCATAGACCAGGTTATTGAGAGCGGGGTGTAGCAAGCACTTACGCTTGCGCACGCCGTCAGTAAGGGTGACGTCGAAGAGGTCGGCGTAATGCTCAGCGCTTTCAGGTCCAGTGTTGCTGAGTTGAAGCAGCTTGTACGCTGTTTGGTCGGGAATGTCTGCATGTTGGGTGAGTAAATAGAGCTACAATGGGGGGGGGGGAAATGAAACTAGATCGGAAGATCTTACATCTGTCGATACGTGCAGTGTATAAGGAGAGGCCTTCATTTCCTTCGACAGGCACAGTCCTCGATAGCACTAGGATGCCATCGTTACTAAGTTGGTTATAAAGGCGCGTTTGTGAGCTGTGCTCTCCGTTGGGGTCAGGCGCTTGAGATTGGGAGAGGAGCACGTCGCGTTCTTGGGTGGCCAGTTGCTCCATATTACCATGTTTTCTTGTATGTGTCTTTCTGCCAGCGAGGAAATGAAGAGGAAACCAATTATTGTCCGCAACTAAGAATGCCAGTAACGGGGCTAAACCTGTCTTTCTTGCTTGTAATACAGCCAGGTGGAGCAGGGGGAAGCGCTCTCTCTACGAATTAAGTTTGATCTTCTGCTGTCCTTGTACGAAGCTTCGGCCACTATCACGCGACTTCTCCCCTGCGTCGCAACCCAATAACCCGCAAGGCTTTATTTTTGTTTTGCCAAACTTGTCGCGCAGATTGCCAGATGAAGACCTTTGTCATTGCTCTTTTGGTTGCTATTGGGGCGGTTCTGTTCTACTACCCGACCCTTGTCCGCATCCCCTCCACTGAAGAGGTGGAACGTGCTGCTGCTGCTTCACCTCAATCGTCTGTTCCTCCTGCAAGCATGGCGTGCGTACCAGTTCACTTGGCCTCCTTCCTTACTTCTTCCGTCCTGATTTTCTTGCCTTCCCCAACATTGAAATCTTTGTGGCAGTTCCGCCCCTCCGGCGCAAGAGCCCTCTGCCCCTTCCGTAGACCCGGAGAAGACCCCCGTCAAGTTGCCTCGCCCTTCGTTCTCACCAAAAGCCGCTACCGTTGAGGTTCCTCCCGCCACGGGAAGGAAGGTTATTGTAGTGGGTGGCGGCTTGGCTGGCCTGAGCGCCGTCATCGGTTACTCTCTCTCCTCTCCTCTCTCCTTGCCTCCTTTGTTTGTGTAGCGTATAGTTGTGTGCGATGGTGGACTGAAGTGCGTGCTTCTGCTGTCAGAGGCGATGAGGGCGGGCGCTCAGGTGTACCTGCTCGAGAAGACCGTGCGTCTCGGGGGCAACTCGGAGAAGGCCTCATCGGGCATGAACGCCGCCAGAACCGCAGCCCAAGTCAAGCTCTCCCAAAAGGACAGCGTCGAGGAGTTCTACAAGTGCGCTTGTCTCCTTCCTCTTTCTTCTCTTCCCCTCCTTCCTTTTTCATGTCATGTCAACAAACTCGCACACGAACAGAGACACGATGGACTCG
Organism: Acanthamoeba culbertsoni; assembly: GCA_000826265.1. NCBI lineage: Eukaryota > Discosea > Longamoebia > Acanthamoebidae > Acanthamoeba > Acanthamoeba culbertsoni. Next base: position 4,953 of record CDFF01070742.1, read on the forward strand.
GGCCACGGCATGTCCAACCCTGAGCTGGTCGGCGTGTTGACCGGCCAATCGGTTTCTGCCCACGAGTTCCTGACCAGCTTCGGTGTTGATCTCAGCAGCGTCGTCAAACTGGGAGGTCCTAATGAGTTGTCTCCATCAGCAGTGTCTTTTTCAAGTTCTAAAGGATTTTCTCTTCCCCCCCCCCTCTGTTCTCAAATATTCAAGGCCATTCGCGTGCGAGGACTCATCACCCCAATCAGGCCGACGGCGTTGCTCGCAATGTCGGTTGGGAGATCATGAACGTAAGTAGCAGCGAGTGATACAGTTTCTTTTCTTGTCTTGTCTTGTCTTGTCTTGTCTTTTCTTTTGAATCCTCCTGTTTACCCCTGTTGTGGTCTCTTTTCCGCAGAGGCTGGGCAAGTACGTTCAGGGTTACCCTCGGGATCGGTTCACCATCATCGCGCACGCCCGCCTCACCTCGCTCATCGTGGAGGGCGGCCGGGTTGTTGGCGTCAACTACCTTAAGGGCACGCATGACGGTGACGCTACCAATCCCCTCGAGGCGTCGCTCTACCATTGACATTCTTTTCTTTTCTTTTCTTTTCTTTTCTTTTCTTTTCTTATTAGACCAGGGCAAATTGACGGGCGAGGAGCCTCGTGAGCTCCGGGCCGACGCTGTTGTATTGGCCACCGGTGGCTATTCACGCGCAGAGGACATTCTCGCCGAATACGCCCCTTCGGTGGTCCATCTGCCCACTACCAACGGTGAAAAACAATATTCCTTAGTTTTCCTTCGGAATAGTTCTTTCTACGTTTCCCTTTTTTTTCCTGACAGTTTCCCTGTGTTACGTACGCGTTAAAAAAGGTCCCTTCGCCGAGGGGGATGGCCTGAGGGCTGCCGAGCTGGTCAATGCGTCCCTGATCCACATGGACAAGGTGCAAATTCACCCAACCAGCTTCATCAAGCCCGACGACCCGCTGGCCAAGACCAAGTTCCTTGCCCCCGAGGCTCTTCGTGGCTTCGGTGGCGTTCTGATCAACCACGAAGGTAAATCATTTCCTCCTTTGATTTTATTATTATTGAAAATGGACTCTTGTAAGAGCCGTTTTTCACAATGAACACGGTTTTTTATTTTTATTTTTGTTATCAATTTTTTGTTTTTTATTATTGGGGGAAAAAAAAAACAAATTAAAAAACACACATAGGCAAACGGTTCGTGAATGAGCTGGACACACGGGATAGGGTAACGAAAGCCATATTCGAACACTGCAAGCCAATGAAGGTGACCACTGTAGTGGGTACCCACATTCTCACCCTCTCTCAATACTATATATTTTTACTGTTTTCTTTTTTGTGTATTTTTCATTTACGTATTTAACTGATAGCTTGGATTCATTTTTTCGATCTGCTCAGATGGCGAGGAGAAGGTGGTCGATGGCCCAGTCATGGCCTACCTCATCATGGTCGACGAGGCCGTGGCCAGATACCCTGCTCTCAAGTTCTACAGAGGCAAGGGCTTCATCTCCGCGTACTCGATGACCAGCGGGTTGGCCGAGGTATCCTCTTCCTTCTCCACTTCTCTTTCTCTTCTTTCTTCTTCTTCTTTCTTCTTCTTCTTTCTTCTTTCTTCTTCTTCTTCTATCTATCTATCTCATCTCTTTGCTGTTCTCGCTCGCGCTGGATAAGAAAAGTCTAACCTTGAGACCGATGATCTCTCTCTCTCTCTCCCCCCTCCCCTTTTTCTCTCATCTAGGCTCTGAACCTGCCGCAGGAGAACCTGGACGCAACGTTTACGGCGTACAATGAGTGCTTCCAGCGCCAGGGCCACTGCAAGGATCCCTTCGGCAAGAAGGACTTCCCCTACCCCATGCGCCTCAACGACATGTTCCACGTGATGATGATCACCCCGGCCATCCACTACACCATGGGCGGCCTGGAGATCGACACGCAGGCCCGCGTCCTAAAGGCCTCCGCCTCGGACACGCCCGAGGGCGCGACTCGCGAGGCCGTGCCGGGCCTCTATGCCGCTGGCGAGGTAACCGGTGGCGTGCACGGCGCCAACCGCCTCGGCGGCAATTCGCTGCTCGAGTGCGTAGTCTTCGGACGCATTGCCGGACGAGCGGCAGCCGCAAGCGAGGCGACCGAGCCGACCCGGTCGGTGGCCGCGGCCGAGGAAAGCCTGACGACGCCTTCTGCGGAGGCGGGTGGCGACTCGACCCCCGTCCAGGCAAGCGCGGACGCGCCGAACGAGGGCCGGGAAGCTGAGGTGGTCGTCGTCGAGGCCGTCCCTTCGTCTGTCCCTACGGCACACACGGAATTGTAAGCTGGTCATTTTGTTAGGTCGATCATAACTGTTGTTGGCTGAACAGGCCACTTTCCGCAACAAGGCGCCTCCCTATCTGCGAGCTACAGTCTGCGCAACTTTACCCCGCACCCGCAGTGACCCAAGTGTGCTGTTGGTGTAAACATACGCAATAAGAACCGTAGAAATAGCCAACGCAGAACGAAAGGTGAAATGCTGTTACTTCTTCATGCCTACCTTTCAAGGGTGTGGCGTAGCGGTGAAGCCCTTATTTGAAGGGCTTGTGAGGTTGTTGATTGTCTGAGCGGTAGCGACGTGTGTGCTTCCTCCTGTTTTGGCGCCAGAGCACTTTGTGTGCCGGTGGCGCCAAACACAACACAAAAAGATTGCTTCGGCTCCCTCCAAACGCTGAGAACCTTCTCCGATTCTCCAACAAGTGGCAAAGGTCCACATCTGCACAAGCACTTGGCGACCCCCAATGGACGAACTACCTGCTGACATCCATCGAGCAAAAGTGAAATCGAAAAAGTCTGTCGAATTTATATTATTGAAACAACATAGTTCTTTAGAATATTGTGATATGCGTAATAACTTCAAATTATTAAAAGAAAAATATTTAATTAATATGGAAATAAAAAGATTTGAAGCAATATTTCATGCAATTTTACCATCAATTGATATACTTGAAAACATTGCTCATTTATTTCATGAAAACTTTCAACAAGCAATACAACCAGGCAACAGAGTTGTTATTGATGAATCTGTATGGGCATATGAACCTTGTTCAACAACTAAATATATTGATGCTGGAGAGAAAATTCCCTTACCAAGAAAACCTCATCTTAATGGATTCTTGGTTTATTGTATGGCTAGTTTTACTCAAAGTATGTATCCAGTATATTAAATGTAATGTCTAATATTATATTGTACAGGCCATAAACTACTTTATGTGATTGATTGGGAGCCATTTATCTCTCATCCACAGCTTGCACCTCGTGAAGCAGGTAGTAAAATAATGCAAAGATAGCCATGGACTTTAAAACCACATATAACAGGTAATGCTGCTTTTGGATGCATTGATTTAATTGACAAAATTACAAGATGGGGTGGCAAAGCAACTTTATGTGCAAGTTCATAGTAGAAATTATTACTTCGCCAAAATGTTGTAGTTAGGGATCAATGGGCAGTGGAGACCCCAAGAATGAGGAAGTTTGTATGTAGGTAAGTCTGTTTTATTGAATAAACATTCTACAATTTATATCTAGGCCTAGCTGTTATAGGCTGACCGTTACAACAACCATATATTTGTTAATTCTGTATACTAGGGAAATTCCTGCCAGGAATTTCCTTCATTTTCCTGATCTCTCCAACACTCTCTTGATTCTTTTGCAAACAGTTGTGGATGGTGGTTTCCATAAATCAAAGCCTTTCATCATCCACTTCCTCAAGCCAGAGGAAAGAATGAATGCTGATGATCCAGAAGAATTCAGTATGTTTCACAAAACCTTTTATTACATCATTTATTGTTGACATTATTCTGTTTCCTTGGTAGAGGCTCTTAACTGTAACCACAGAGTTATTGTGTGGAATCTTGTGGATTATGCGACCTGGAGCAACATGTTGGAAGTCAAGGATTTGGTTGACAACTGGCAACTCAACTGGCTTATCCTTCATTGAATCTGTGGATATGAGAACATGATCAACGCTTATGGATCAGTGGTGCTTCACTCATTTTAAAAATTTTACAACTGGTTCACCTTAGGCAATCATGAGTACTTCCTCAAGAGCAACAAAAAGCCCAACTTTCACAAGCTTTCCAACTACTTGCAGCAAACCGAAAGCATGAAGAATGCACCAAAAGTGGAAACTTTAAGCAAGTACTTCACCATCATGAGGGACTTGATGAACTTGCCAGAAGTTTTTGAGTACTTATTCCATTTAAAGCAAGTTTTATTGTTTGGGACATGGTTTCTAACATTGTTGTTGTGATTATACAGCCTCTTAAAAGAGTTCAATTCAACCATGCTTGAGAGACAGGAGTTTCTATCCCTTGATCAGCTCTGGCAGGTTCAGAGCTCTGAGTTCTGATGAGATGGTCACAGCTTTGCACTACTTTAGGAACACATCAACCAAGCTTAACAAACATATGTGCCACTCCCATCAATGCCCTCACCTCTTCCCATCTGTCACTATTTTTTTCACTGATGCACATCAGTTATCTTACTTCTGACATTTGATCCTCTTCCACCCATACAAATTGGTCCATTCCTATCTATCAAGATTTCTTTTTATTATTGGATCCAATGCCTGATGAGGGAAAACTGATACATATCAGTCAAGGAGAGGATCTTCTTTGGATGCTTCCATTGTACAATTTGATATTCTGACTCTCTTTGTTTAGAAACCTTCTGGATAGTTGAGAGTACCTACTGGAATACCCTGAAATCACAAATCCAGGTGTACAACAAAGCTGTTGAGGTTGCCACTACTGCCAACTGCAAGCCCTTCAGCGAGAAGGACGTCTCTCAACTGGGCAAACATATATAGCAAGGCCATTTCATCTACTGAGACCAAGAATTCAATCCAGCTACTGTTGGCAAGATCAGGAGCAAAATGATGGATCTTTTTGATGATCATCCATGGGCCAAGGCCATCCAGCAAAAGTGGGAACTTGAGGCCAAGGAGACTTCGCCATCAAAACTGTGGAAGGAGGTTGCCAAAGTGACACAAGCTTCCAAGGCAGAGGAAAAGGCTTTCTGTAGCTGAGGCAATAGCATCAAAACTTCTTCCATGGATAGTGAGGGTGATGATGATGTTATTGAGGTCCCAAGCTTCTTTCCTTTGATTTTTGTACTTTCTCAACTTATCTCATGTACTACTGCAAATTGGCTCATCACCAAAGCCACCACGTCTGAGAAAGTCATCTTCTTTATCTTCTTCCTCCTCATAGCCATCAACCCCACAAGGTACTCTAGTGAATTGTTATCCTGTTGCCTCATCTTATTCTTTTTTGAACATTGTAGAGAAGAAGTCACTGGCAAGAGCAAAGACAAGACTGCCATGTTACCATCTGAGAAGCACTGTGAAGAAAACAAATGATGCAAGAAGTGGACTGACAGGTTTGCCTTTATACTTTGGAGTTGTTTTAACTCTTCAAGCAAGTTTTATTCTATGCAGGTACATATCTTCCATCAATGTATTTCTTTTTCTTCCAGTGATTTGCATCTGGTCTTTCTTTTATTCTCATTTTTTACCAATGCACATCAGTCTTCTCACCCTATCCATTTTTCTCTGATGTGCATTGGTCCTTCTGTCATTATAGTTTGTTCAGAAATTGAAAATAAAAAAGTGCTGCTGGCACTTTTTTTTGAAAATGGCATTGAAGGAACCAGAAAGTGAGTGAAGTAAGTCTGACACACTGGTGAAATGGCGCTTTTGGGCTTGTGTTGAAAAAAAAGCTTGCTGTAATTGCTAATGATATTTTCCATAAGCGCTTCTCCAAGAAGGCCCACAAGGTCAGTGTGTTTTCTTTGATAGGTTCTGCATCACTCTGAGGATCTGCACTCAAACCTTGAGCCAATTTGCCTTGTTGGCCATCTTGGCCCAGGTAAGCTCTTTAAAGTAGACTTTCTCTAGCAAGACATGCTTTTGCCTGATGTGTAGTCCTTGCAGTGGCTTGAACAGCATGGTGGATATTGCTTTGTGTATGTGTGAGCCCATTTGCTTGGTTGGTAAGCTGACATTGGTCATCAACATAGACACAATGCTCCACATATTCTTGGGCAGGTGAGCCAGCTAGAACAGAGGGTTCAGTTCTTGAACGCTAATGCCAAGCAGAATAGCAAACATTTGTTTCCCATTAGCAGTCCACTCATTGCAGTTGGCAAAGTTGCTGGGCTAAGCTTTCCTGCTGTCTTGTTGCTTGATAGGCTGGTTTAAATAGACAGTTCTGATGATGCCTATCTGGTGAAGATTCTTTTAGTTAGCCTTGTAGGGCAGGCATCCAAGAATATAGTTGTACCTTGTCTGCAAAGCTGAACTCCAAAGCTGTAGTGATGTCAACATTTTGTCTGGTGGCAATGGCGCATACCTTAGCTATGGTCTGTTTCTTGTAGTTGGGCCAGGCATAGATGCAAGTGAGAACTCTTTGATCCTTAGGATCAAGGTAGTTCTCTTTGGCCAAAAGATAATAAGCCTCCCATTGATAGTTGCCTCCAGCTACCTACATGGGAGCTCTTGCCTTTTACAAATCCAAGACTTTCTCATCATCCAACAACTTCTTTGGAATAAGTATTGTGTCTCAATTGCTGAAACATACACAGTACCTTGGAGCGCAATTGCAGCCTCAAGCAGTGGTTGAATGATGGCTGCTGGGTTGCTTTTGATGCTTTCTACAAGCGCCCTTATATGTTGCTAGTTTACTGGTCACACAAGGAACTTAGAGGCAAGCTTTTCCAGTTGCTGAAACTACAACAGGCTGTACTTGGCTGTGTGCAATGCAGCATCATTTTGTTATCCTCTCAAAGAGTTCCTGTGAAGCTGTGAGGCTCTTTGTAGTTGACACAGTTAGTTGCAGTTTGATGTCTTGGCTTATTCTGAAATGAGTTAAAATGCAGTCTTGCAGTTTTGGGTGTATTCCAGAATATGTTGCCACACCTTGTTGCTTTTTTTTTGAGATACATTTCTTTAATGTGGGCAGCTCCAATAGCATGATAAACTGTTTTACTTCTTGCTCCTTCTTTGAGCCATAAAATCCTCTGTCAGGCTTATTAGCTCTACCTTATAGGAAACAACAGTCTGGTAGCTTTTCTTCACAACTGGCTATGGCTGAGTAGCAAAGGTGGGAGCACTTTTTCACTTCTTCACAACGCTTATTACCTCTGAGACTTTAGTGCCAAGTACTTAGACCACTGCAGCTGATGATAGTAAAAGCTAATACCACCAGTGTGCTATTTTACAACAATCATATCTTCTGTTGATTTTCCACTTTGCATTGCTATCTTTTCAATGACACACACTTGTTGGTCACACTTCTTTTCTCACTGCACTTATAAAAAGGAGGTATGACTTGGAAGGTCCATTCTCTTATGAGAAAGAGGCATTAGTTGCTTATTGGTAAGCTTTATTTAACAAGTTATGCCATCACATTAATTGGAAAGTGTTACACAGAAAATGAACTGAATTGTAACAAATTTCATGAAAATTGTAGTAAAGAGGGGAGGCCAAATGTAAACACTGCCATATGAAGCCAAGTGCACATACTTTGCATAGTGTGGTTTTTCTTTCAAAACCATATACCACTGGTTCAAGTTGACTAACTTTCTAAAAAAGTGTCATTCAGGTGTCTTTGGTAACCTTTTTTCACTTATGTGCTACCCTCAGTCCATTTCAGAATAAGTATTAAAATTCAGTGAACCTTGTGTCATTTCAGAATATGCCCTATGTGTTGTTTTGTTCTTAGGTCTTACTGGTGGTGCACTTTTTGAAATGTGATTCTTTTTATGTGAAAAGAGTAGTCTTGTCCAGGACACCTTGAAGGTGATTGCTGAGTGAAAACAACTAACTCTTCCCTAGCTCTCTTGCCCTTTAAAGGAATGATGATTGAGCCAAACAGCAAAAAGCTTGGTACTTGCACCAAATGCTTGCCTGATCATTAACTAATATCATTATAGGCAAGCTTGGCTCTTACAAGCTATGAAAAATGCCAGCAACAAAAACACCAATGCTCTCTTCCTTTAAATACTTATTATGAATAGCAGAGGCCTTTCTTGCAGTGTGAAAAAAACCAACTTAGATTAACTGATTAAGGTGATTTTGAAAGGAAATGTTAAGATTGGAAAAATAAATGTTAGAGAGATCAGGAAAATATTAGGAAATTCCTGCCTGGAATTTCCCCAGATCAAGAATTATAGTTAAATAACGGAAATAACGAATATATGGCTGTTAAACGGTTAGCCAGTAACGGCTAAGGCCTGGGTATAAATACCCAAACATTTATTGAATAAAGGAGATTTACCCATGCATAAACTCCCTCATTCTTGGGGTCTCCACTGCCCAGATTACCCTAACTACAACATTTTGGTGATGATGGCAGGATTGTCTTTGTTATTGCAACATATTAGATGATCCAAATGAACTGGGAGATGAGCAGTGATAAGAGGGGAGTTTCAATGATACTGGAGGATGATGCTGTGAGGATGGCTGGAGCCAAGCGGACCATGGTGAGAAAGAAAGATCCCACAATGACTGCGAGCAAGGCTCCTGAGATCAACTCCGATGATGAGGAGGGAAGCTCTGGGATGGAAGATCTTGAAGAGGAGATGGATGAGGACGCTGGGACTCAAGTGCCAAGGAGTGGCATGAAGTTCCCATCACATGGACACAAAGCAGACAACCATGCGGCCACATCAAGGTGGCAACATCAAAGTCTCCAGGTAATCTACTCAGGATCATCTATGAGCCAAGGAGCAAGTGTGATGATGGGATTGACTGCTGGTGGAAGCCACTACGCAATAATGGGGCTTCAAGATCTACCTGAATTCTCTGGTGTGAGTGGGGAAGATGTGGTAGCCTTCATGGAGAACATGGAGGAAGTAGCAATTCAGGCCAAATGGAACAAGTCAGAACTCATGATCCAAGCCATGAACAGGCTCACAGGAAGAGCAACCATGGTCCAGGACTGGGCACGGATGGCAAGGAGGATGCTGCAAACCATCATGTGGATTGATCTTAAGGAGAGGTTGGTACAGACTTATGCACACAACAAGGTGGATTGTTATAAGGCATTTGCCAAGGTTCAAGCCCTATGCCAGAAAAATGAAGAATGGGTACAAGAATTCTCAATGTGAGTGGAAGCTACAGTATGGCAAGCAATGACCAACACTGATGAGGAATTACTGGTGACGACATTCATTGATGGATTGATCCCACAACTCCAGGACAAGTTGAGGGGAAAACTCTACCCAACTCTACATGAGGCTACAGTTAGGGCCATCAAAGAGGAATATTGTCAGGAAGACTCCTACCATGATCATAAGGCGCAAGAAGGGAAGTCCAATCATGGATCAACCAAGTCAAAGTTGCAATCAAGGGATGATTCCAAGTGAGGAGAGTGGAAATTAGGCAACTGAGGCAAGTCCAGCTGCAAAGGAGATAGGACGAAGGAGACGCCAAGACCCTCCAAGTGTTGGAATTGTGGACAGCCAGGCCACAAACAGGCTGACTGCCCAGAGCCCTCAAAGCCAAAGAACAACATGGACTTGAGAGAAAATTCTTTGAAGCCAAAGAAGTATAACAGCATTGTGCAAGAGGAAGAGAGAATCTTTCCCCTGACCAAGGTAGGTTGATTTCCAAGAGTGAATGGTGAGATTGGTGAGGAAGAAGTCGAATTCCTTGTGGACTCCGGTGTGATGGACAGTTTTGTCTGAAAAGAATTTATTCCTGACCAATGCAAAGTCAAGAAGGCTGCAGGCCAGTGGACAACAGCAGCGGGAGGAAAGATCCCAGTCTCAGGACAGGCTGAGGTTGCATTGAAGCTGGGTGATCGTGAGTATGATCATGACTTCAACATTGTGGATGAGGATTTTCCCTACTTGGGCATGATAGGATTTGACGTCCTTGACAAGTACCAAGGGACCCTCGATTGGAAGACCAAGTCTCTGACCTTAAGGAGGAAGGTTAAGCTGCCAAGTGACCTGGATGGACGCCCAGCAACAGCCGTTCCGTTCCCTCTTGAGCCGGTGACTGATGAAGAGATCATCTGGGCATTGAGATTATAGGCGAAGAAAGCAGACCTCGATGAGGAACAGAGGGGGCAGTTGGAGGAGTTGCTCCTAGAAAACAAGGACATCTTCCAGATTCAACTTGCCAAGGGAGGTGGCAGCAAGACGGCTGTCCATGACATCGAAGTGACAGATTTGACCCTGATCAAGGCAAGACCCAGAAGAGTATCCCCGGCAATGCAGGCAGTCATTGATGAGGAAGTGGAAATGATGATCAAGGCAGGAGTGATTTGACCATTGAATAGCGATTGGGCGTTTCTGATTCTACTTGCACTGAAGAAGGAACCAGGCAAGTGGTGATTCTGCATCGACTACCAAGAATTGAGTCAGGTAGTGGGCCTTGAATTCGTTCACGTGGAGATCACCTTCAAGCACCTAGCTATCATCACACACGGTGTACCCTTTCCATCAAACTTGGAATTCTCACCCAGCCTTGAGATCGCAATGATCAATGATATCTTCTATCTTGTACTCATTTTTCAACAAAGAGGAAGAAAGACTGGTGAGAAGTGACAAGGAGCTAGGTATGTACATATTTACAGGATTTATTTGTACAGTGATGTTTACATTTATTCACACCACCAATGTGCTTTGGTCCTCTTTCCATTTTCATTTTTCACTGATGCCCATCAGTTTCTCTTGATTTTTCACCAATGCACATTGGTCTTCTCACTTCTGTCCGCTGGATCCTTTTTTTTCCGACCGCCAGATCCCTGAAAACTGGTGGACAACTCATTACATCAATTAGAAAATAAATTGGAGATATATATTCTGGGCCAATATCTTTTTTTGAATCTAGAATAAAAGTTTAAGTGATATTTTGTAGGAAAGAATGGCCGAGAAAAAATTATCAACGAAAAGACATGTTTAACTTTATTCATTTTGTTTCTCGTAATTGAAAATATATCATAATAAAAATTATATATCAAAAAAATCTCCAAAAAATGTAGATATTTTTAATATAGTACAAGAATTCTCAATGCGAGTGGAAGCTATGGTGTGGCAAGTGATGACCAACGCTGATAAGGAATTCCTGGTGACAATATTCATCAATGGATTGATCCCATGACTTTGGGACAAGTTGAGGGGAAAACTCTATCCAACCTTATGTGAGGCAACAATCAGGGCTGTCAAAGAAGAATATCATCAGGAAGACTCGTATTGCTATCAAAAGGCGTGAGAAGGGAAATCCAATTGTGGATCAACCAAGTCAAAGTCATGATCAGTGAAAGTGAGGAGAGTGGAAATTAGGCAATCAGGATAAGTTCAGCCGTGAAGGAGATAGGACAAAGGAGATGCCAAGACCCTCCAAGTGTTGGAACTGTGGACAGCCAGGCCACAGACAGGCCAACTGCTCAGAGCCTGCTAGGCTGAAAAATGACATAGACTCAAGAGAAAAATCCTCAAAGCTGAAGAAGTACAGCATTGTACAAGAGGAAAAAAGAACCTTTCCTTTAACCAAGACAGGTCAACTACCCAAGTTGACAGGCGAGATCAACAGGAAAAAGGTCAAATTCCTAGAAAGATCCCTGTCAAGGGTCAGGCCAAAGTTGCATTGAAACTGGGTGATCATGAGTATGATCACAGTCTTAATATAGTGGGAGAGGATTTCCTATACCCAGGCATGATTGGGTTCAACATCCTCAAGAAGTACAAGGGGACTTTAGACTGGAAGACCAGATCTCTGACCCTAAGAAAAAAGGTGGAGCTGCCAAGCAACCTTGATGGGAGCTTAGCAAACACCACCCCCTACCCACTCAAGAAGATCAGCAATGAGAAGATCAAACAAGCACTGAAGGAACACACAAGATGATCCAACCTCACCAACAAACAGAAGGAACTCTTAGGAAAAGTCTTTTTGGAGAATCAAGACATATTCCAAGTGCAACTGGCAAGAGCCAGGAGCAGTAAGACAGTAGTCCACAATATCAAAGTCACAGAATCTACACCAATTAAGGCAAGACTGAGAAGGGTATCACCAGCAATTGCATGCTCAAGTCAGGCATGATCAGGCCTTTTAGCAGCAATTAGGTGTTCCCAATTCTACTTGCGCCAAAGAAGAAACCAGGCAAGTGGAGATTCTGCATCAATTACCAAGAACTAAATAAGCAGACGAAGAGGGACATCTGTCCAATGTCTGATCCAAATGAGTGTCTCAATGGACTGGGAAAAGCCAGGTACAGATCCAAGATGGATTTTTGTAGCAGATTTTGGCAGATTCCAATGACACCACGCACAACACAGGTGGCCACATTCATCACACAACAAGGACTTTACAAGCCAACCATGATGCCATTCAGACTCACAAATGCACCCCTTACGTTTCAACAAGTGATGGACAAGATGATTGGGCCAGCCAAAGGAGACTGAGCCTGGGTCCACATGGATGATTTACTCATCTATAGTGAGACATTTGAGGATCATCTATCTAAATGCATTGCATGCACCTACATGAAATATTCAAGCAAATCTGTGAGAGGAATTTATTCATAAAAATTGACAAGTGTGCCTTTGTACCCGAGATGATGGAATATTTAGGTCACATCATCAGTAGCTGAGGAGTGAGCACTGATCCTGAAAAGATTTGAGCAGTCAAGGAAGTCAGGGTCCCAAGAGATAAGACAACTCTACAAAGCTTCCTAGGACTTGCAAGCTACTATTGGTGGTTTGTGAAAAACTTTGTGAAGATTGTCAGACCCTTAACTAGCATGACAGGAGAGAAAGAAATGTGGAAGTGGGGATCAGAACAGCCGGAAGCCTTTGATTGTATCAAGGAATCCCTGATCTCCATGCTGACACAATATTATCCCAACTTCAGGAAGCCTTACTAACTGTGTTGCAATGCCAGTCTCTACGCAATAGGAGCTTGCCTTGAACAATTGGATGACAACAAGACATGGCATGTGATTGCCTACAGGAGTAAATCCTTCAGCAAAACTGAATTGAATTGGTCTGCTACTGAGCACGAAGCGTACATGATTGTTTACTTTCTGGAGAAATGGAGATATTTGCTCCTAGGTGGCAAATAAGTCAAGTTGGACCATGTTGCGCTTCAATGGCTCTTTGATCAAAAAGAACCTACAAGGAAAATTATGAGGTGGATCACAAGGATCCAGGAATTTTTTCTGATCAAGGTCACTCATTGTGCTAGGAGAGTAAATTTGAATGGTGATGTGTTATCATGGCAGCCTTTTGCTGTGAACCAAGTTAACAATACTGAGGGGAACAAGGAAGGATGGCTGACTGTGATCAGCATGATTCCCTCACCAAACTACAATGAGCTGTGCAAAGACCCTGAATTTGAATGGATTCTATGTGCCATTAAGGGTGATGGTGATGCTGACAAATTGTAGTTGATGGAAATCAAGTTTACAGAACATATTGGCCGATGCCAAAGTCTACAAAAACTGAGGAAAAGAAACCAAACATAATGCTACAGTGGATAGTACTGATATTGATATGTGAGGAACTGATGAAACTTCATCACAATTTCCTGATTGGTGGACATCTGGGTAGAGACAAAGTCTACCAGAAAATGGTACTGAATTACTGGTGGCTGTTGATGTGGAAAGACATCAACAATTGGGTCAAGTCATGCCTGCAAGGCCAGGAGCATTGAGGCGCAAATGGACCAACAGCAGGGCCTTTAAATCTGATCACTGTCAAGAGTCCGTGGGACACCATCAGGATCAATCTTATAGGGCCACTGCCCAAGTCAAGAAGAGGAAACACCTACACCATGATGATGCAAGATCTTTTCTCAAAATGGCCAGAAGTCTATGCAATCCTGGATTTGACCACGAAGACCATAACTGAAGCAATCATCAAACCAATTGGGAGATGGGGACCTCCCAGAAAGATTATCAGCAATCAGGGAAGCAAGTTCATGGCAGCCCTTCATCAAGAGTTTGCCAGGCAACTTGGCATCAAGCAATCCTACTCAACTCCAGGACATCCACAAACAAATGGACAGGTGGAGAGATTTAACAGGATGCTCAAGGGGATGATATTCTGCTACACAAATAGTAAGCAGGATAATTGGGACACATTCCTACCTTTATTGTTATATGCCTACAGATTGAGCCCCCAGAAGTCGACCAAGAGGAGCCCATACAAAGTGCTCTTTGGTCACCTTGCACCCTTGTTGATCAACATTCAACAGGAGGAATTGATGAAACTAAGTGCAGATAAGTGGAGAAAAGCCCAAGAAATCATCCAAGATGAAGTCAAAGTCAAGCTTCAAGCTGTGAGAACAGAGATAAAAGAGAATCACAAATTGAAATGTGATCTGATCTACGTGCTAGGTGATCAAGTAATGATCTGCATGCCTACAAAAGGACAAGCAAGGAAGTTAAGCTAAGAAATGGAAAGGACCCTATGCCATGATTGATCAACTGACAAAACAGACCATCTTATTTGATGATGGTAAAAGAGGAGAATTTAAGTTGAATATCAAGAGAACCAAACACTACATTTCCAGGATCGGACAACAACCTACAAAGTTGATCTAAGTCAGTTTTTTTCATATGCCTAAGTCATGTGGAAAGACCCTGGCGAAACAGTGGCCAAGTCAGGTAGGGTTGTCAAATGGTGTTGTGTTAGTGTGCTCATGGTGTATCGTGGTTGTTGTACAAAAAGCCTATGACACATGCTCTAAGAAAAAGAACTTGGCTACACCAATGGGAGCTTGTGTTGACAACTATGTAAAATATGTTCCTTGTTTCTTGAAATTTCGTTATTTCACATGTTTTCTTGATGACATTTCTTTTTACGTGTTCACATAAATTGTACTGATGCGCATCAGTCCTTTTGTCATACCTTCACACAAACTACATCCATCAACCAACATGATTTCTACCAATGCACATTGGTTCTTTTTCCATTCTTTCACACAAAGCGCATTCATCAATATACATAAATTTTACTAATGCACATTGGTCCTTTCTAATGAAGCAACATCAATACAACTAATGGGCATCAATCCTTTTTTACCATTCTTTCAAACAAAACATATCCATAAAGCAACATTCATTCTACCAATGCACATTGGTCCTTTCATCATTCTTTCAGACAAAACACAACCATCAAGAAACCTTTATCAATGCAAATCAGTCCTTGTACCATTATTTTCACACAGCCTATGCATACCTAAAATGACTCTACCAATGCACATCAGTTATGATTTTGGTCTCCTTTGTTCTGTCCACCATGAGTTTTCACTTTTATCACCAATGTGCATCAGTTTTCTTTTTGTTTGTAAATGACAATTTCATGCTAACGTGATGCCCATTGCTATTTACAAGAATTAATTGTGTAGCAGTTGGTTCCAGAATTTGTTGAGTTGAATTTAAAATATGCTTTCTTTCCAATTCCTCTGCTATACCATAAATGACTGTGTGACTGTTTCTTACCATTATCAGACTAACTCCTGTCAACAGACATATTCTGACTGTTATTTTCAAAAATCTTCATGTCATCATTCATCTTTCTTACAATATAGCAGCAGCAGCAACAATCCCAATCCACACCTAGCAACTTACCTTCATATGCACTTCTATCACCTTTCTTTCAGACCAACAACAGGATCCAGTTCCCTGTAGTTCAAGTGGGTGATGAAGACTGCTGTGCAAAGAGAGCCACGGAAAAAAGCAAAAATTCTTGCTGTGGAAAGGATTGAATCAATCTCCTCCTTCCTGTGCTGTAAGAATCTGTGTGTTGATGACTTCCCTGATTCTCAACTTTATACTCTTTCATCCATCTATGCCAATATGACAGAAAACCAATGTATCCAGTATATTATACAAATCATGGCATCCTGTGCTGTTGCTCCTCTTCCTTGCATGAAATTCAAGCTTCGCCTTGATGGTGTATCAGTTTGGTTTCTGTCTACAAAAATTATGACCAATGCGCATTGGTCTTTATTTTTAACATCATATCTTGGTAATTGTGATAGTACATTATTAATTTGATATTTTCTTTTCTTTTCAGTGCCCTTTCCAATTTTATACAAAGTGCTTATCAGAGTGAATCTGCCACTTCAACAATTCATGCTATGAGCACTGTCTGGAATTGGAAAAGCTGGCTACAAAATCATATGCATGGCCTCTTTGGTCATTTCCAGCCTCATGTTTTTCATTTTTTCCGAAATAACAACTGAGCACCTGTTATCAAGAATGGTCTGAACCTTATCAATTACTGGCTTCAACCACTCAAGGTATGTATTTTCAGATCATATATGAAAGCACTTCTATTAATTAATCCTCTTTTCAGGTGCTCCATCCATTATCCCACCAACTCCATTAGACCCTATCATTCAACGTGAGTTTATGGATTACTGTAAAGTGCCTTTATTTACTTCCCTGGAATTGGATCAATGGCAATTGTTTTTTGATAATCATGCTTCTCTATGTTTTTCAACAGCAAGAACTTGCGATTTTTCTTTGTTCTAACAGCTAAAACCTCATCCAAGAAGCAATCCATCAGCTGATAGTTCTCTTGTTTGATTACAAACTAAAGTTACAATCAGGAGAAATCGTTTTGCTAGTGTTACCAAGCAGTTCAACTTTGCCAAAGGTAACTGGATTTCTGTTTGGCCAGATCAAGAAGATGCCAGTTCAACTGAAAACTGTTGGATATCCAAGATTATTGATGTTATCAGAAATCGTCTCAAAGTGCATTGGTGGGCTTATAAGAATAGAAAATGATATGATCATGGAAGTCAAGGCACAGTACCTATGGGCTCAGTAGTTGCATGTGGATTTGATTTTTCAGAAACTCATGTGCACTTTTTTTTGAAAATGGCGTTCTTCATCTACCTCTATCTTTCTACCCTTCCAAACCCTTTGCTCATGAAAAAGACCAAGACTTACCCATTTTTTCACCCTACTTTCAAACCATAATCCTTTCTTCTGCTTTTCTCCCCACTTGTGCAAAAAATGACTGAGGAATCGAGGAAAACATTTATTACTACTTAGACCAGGCCTCCAAGGGCATGCACTTCCTCCATCCTGTGGGAGCTTCTCACCCGCGAACAGCCCTACTTCGGCCTCAGCCCTGCCGCTGTCGCCATGGCCGTCATCCGCGACAACCTCCGGCCGCCGATGCCCGATG
This sequence comes from Acanthamoeba culbertsoni, assembly GCA_000826265.1. NCBI lineage: Eukaryota > Discosea > Longamoebia > Acanthamoebidae > Acanthamoeba > Acanthamoeba culbertsoni. Next base: position 22,126 of record CDFF01070742.1, read on the forward strand.
CTGGCGGCGACTTGGCTGGCCAGTGTCTGGCTGAGTTCGAGGAGCTGATCACGAGCTTCTGGCATGTGGATCCGACCATCCGACCGACCTTCCTCGAGATCATGACCCGCCTCTCCTCCATGCACGGCGACTCCACTTCAAACGGGCTCACTACCAAGACGTCTTCCTCTTCGGCATCCACTGGCAAGGGCAGACCGGGAAGTTCGTGGACATCCTCCACGGGATCTTCATGCTCGTCCTCGTCCAACAATTCAACGACTGTCCTGGCCACTGGGGTGGCAGGAGCGGTCCGTGCACCGGAGGGCGAGATGGCCATCGTTCACGTGCGCCGCCTCGCTCTGGGATTTCAACGCCGCCGCCATGCGCGACGCCACCATCCTCCACAACGAGACCCTCCGCGCGGCCCTCAAGAGCCATCGCGGCTACGAGGTGGTGTTCGTGCGCGACAGGAACAGCGGCGAGGGCTCCTTCTGCATGGCCTTCCAGCAGGCCACCGACGCGCTGGCCTGGTGCGGCGAAGTGCAGCAGGCACTGGTCAAGGTGGAGTGGCCGGAGGCGCTGCTGGAGCATCCGGGCGCGGCCGAGGAGTGGGGCGACACGGACGACTGCGTGGTGTTCCGCGGGCTGCGCGTGCGCATGGGCGTGCATGTGGGCACGCCCAAGGTGGTGCGCGACCCGATGACGCGGCGCGTGGAGTACATCAGTCCGGCCGAGGCAGTGAGCGAGACTCCGGGCCAGAACGACAGTTGAGTCGTGGCTCTGGGCAAGTTCGAGATGCCGGACACCATGAATGGCTCGCGGCTGTACGAGATCAAGGCCGAGGGACTCGAAGCGCGCTTCTTCGGTGGGGTGGCCCGCGAGAAGGAGGCCAGGCCCGAATCAGATACACTAGCGGAGAGCCGCGATGGAGGCAGCAGCAGCGGAGATTCAGCCAACGACCATGAGCTGCAGACGGCGGTGGGCGAGGGGCTGATGTTCAAGGAGGACACCTTCCTCACGTCGGCCAACCTGTGCCGGTGGATCATCGACTTCAACGAGATCCAGATGGGCAAGCAGGTGGGCCTGGGCTCCTACGGCGTCGTCTACCGCGGCAAGTGGAAGGGCGTCGACGTGGCGGTGAAGCGGTTCATCAAGCAGAAGCTCGACGTGAGGCGCATGCTCGAGTTCCGCGCCGAGATGGCCTTCCTCTCCGAGCTGCACCACCCCAACATCGTGCTCTTCATCGGCGCATGCGTCCAGAGGCCTAACCTGGCCATCGTCACGGAATTTGTCAAGCAGGGCTCGCTCAAGGACATCCTCAACAACGCCACCACCATCAAGCTCACGTGGAAACACAAGCTTCTCCTGCTGCGATCGGCCGCGCTGGGCGTCAACTATCTGCATTCGCTCGAGCCGGTGATCGTGCACAGGGACGTGAAGCCGTCGAACCTGCTCGTGGACGAGAACTGGAACGTCAAAGTGGCCGACTTTGGGTTTGCGCGCATCAAGGAGGAGAATGCGACGATGACGCGCTGCGGCACGCCGTGCTGGACGATGGTGTGGTGATCCTGCGTGGCGAGAAGTACGACGAGAGGGACGACGTTTACTCGTTCGCCATGGTCATGTGGCAGGTGCTGACGAGGAAGGAGCCTTTTGCTGGTCGCAACTTCATGGGCGTGTCGCTGGACGTGCTCGAGGGCAAGCGCAGATTCCCAACGACTGTCCGCACGACTTCGGGAAGATGATTAAGAAGTGTTGGCACGCTTCGCCTGACAAGCGGCCCAGGATGTCAGAGGTTGTTCACTTCCTCGACAGCGAGGAGGACGCGGGAGCAGTCCTTGCCACTTCTCGCGTGTGATCCTTGCACACCTGTTCTGTAAGTCTTTAGGCTGTACAGAAATACACTAGCCAGGAAGATTTTCATTACTCCTTGTGTCCTGTTTCTTTTTTGGTCTCTGCTGCCGATGAAGCGATACGCGGCTTCTTTTCTGCTCCAGCAGTTAAGGCATCCGGCAATTCCATACAGGCCTGTGTTGCACATTGCGGACTTCTCCGCGTCTCCTCCTTTCTTTCTTCTGTTCGCTTTCGCTTGAGGCCCTCTGCTGATCTCTCGGTGGGCTGCTTGCTGATGCAGTGAAGCCAAGCATCAAGCGCTCCGAGTTTGACGTAGTGCTTTTCCTCAATCACCCAGCGATAGCAACCTGATGGGCACACTTCCTCCAGCGCGCTCTCGAGTGTTTGTGTTTGGGACGTAAGCAGGACAGCTCTGATTCACAATAGCAACGTACAGAGGTGAGCTGTGGTAGGTATCCACTCATATGACAGGTGAACCATTGCGCGGTACCTTCCGTGCGACCTAAGAATACGTAGCGCTTGCTCCAAAATGACGCGGTAGAGATGAGCAAGGGCTGCAGAGTCACCCACTCGGAACTTTCGACCGAAGGGGATATCACATAGCACGGCGTCCACAGAGCCATCTCGCAGCGGTAATGCTGTCACTCCCTTAGGTTTTGACACTACATGACGAGCGCGCTATTACCTTCTATATTGCATTGCAACAGGTCGATGTTGGGTTGCGTGTTGGACTGACGAAGGTTATCCAGGCCTATCTTCAGCTGGTCAAGGCTCACATCCATGCCCATGCATATTGAGTTCGGCCTGTCCAAAAGACGAGCGTGGCATTAATTCATAACCCTACTGGTCTCGTCCAAGTGTTAGGCCGGACCACTCCATTGCGGCCTCGATTAGTGAAGTTCCTACACCACACATGGGATCGCAGACCACATCGCCGTCTCTTATTCCCGCAAGTCTGTGGAATAGGATGTAAATATTTTCGACGTCCATGGGATGGGAAACTAAGAAGCAACTTGGCCATGGCCCATGCTACGGGCGGTCGAAGGCCAAACGTAGCCATGTAGGGTCGCTTGGAGATGGGAACTCGCCCTACTGGTAAAGCAATTACGAGCTGCGTGTCATTTAAGTGAACCTGTTGAATGTGGTTATTGGCTGTTATAGAAAGATAGCTTTCAAAGTATGGTTCAGACCATGACTTCGGTGTTGTAGTTCTTGAGGTCGATGTGCCACCCTAGCTTGCTCTTAATATGAGCGCCGAATAGCCGTGCCACTTCTTGTGCGGTGTGCAATCGACTCCACGAGCCCCGCACCTTGGCTGACACACGGAACGTAACGAGCTCGCTCTCGTCCCTCCCCTCGACCCTGAAGAGGGTAAGGTGGACTGAATAAACCCACAGGTTGATAGATAGGTGGTGGGACGTACAGTCGTAGAGCACACACGGCTTGTGTCCACAAGTGAGCATAACTAATGGCCCAGCCAACCATCACGTGCAGGCCACCTGTTTCCACAGCTCCTTAATAAGCCTATGTATTCTCTACACGGCAGTGTAACGTGAGCTACCTTTTTCGTATATATGGAAGGGGTTGGAGCCTACGGTAGCGGGAGTATGAGACTCACTGCATGCGTCTTCACCAACTTCGAAATGAGCGAGTACTTGAGCAAACAACCGCTCCGCTGTCCGCAGGGAACGCAGTTGTCTGTGCCGTACATCATCTGCACCAGTTTCTCTCGCGCTTGTGGATACTGGTTGAGCTGTATCCAGTGGCCCCTGGCCAGGGGACGAGGCGGGTAGCATAAAGTGGAGTCTGCCATCGGCGGTAAGCATTTGCAGAGGCTTCAACTTATCCTGCACTTCTATTGCCGCGAATCGTTCCATTCCACGACCGCACGTGACCGCCCACCACTGGGACTTGGTGCTGCTTCCTTCCGCCATATTTTTCCTTCTGTTATTTTCCTTGTTTTCCGTATATTTAGTACTTCAAGATGAGAAGAGCAGGGCGATCCGTTCGTGTCCTGGTCGTCTCACGCATTGCTGGCATCGAGCGAGACCTGCAACTTGAGTGCGCTCCGTATCTTGCCTCTTCTGGCCTTGCTTCGGACAGCGAGTGGACTTTAGAACTTATTACCTACGCACCTCCTCACTCCAATGCTGCTGGTGGGGACGCCGAGGAGGAAGGTAAGCTCCTTCAACTGTTACGAGAAAGCGAGGTGGTTGTTGCCGACCCAGCGCTGGTCGCTCCCCATCTTCGCAAGCTCCTGCCGTCGGCATGCACCTCTGGCGAGAATGGTGGACCTGGCGCACTGCGATGGATGCAGTCAACTTGGGCCGGAGTGGACAGCCTATTCCGTGCTCTGAGCCAGGAGCAACCGCACGAAGATGCAGCCCACAAGCATGTATGTAGTCAAGCCGATGAAGATGAACACAACTAATTCTGCCATCCTAGGTGCCCTCGTTCCAACTGACGCGACTTGGCGGAGTGTTCGGCAAGCCCATGAGCGAATACGTGTTCGCCTTCATTCTGTCGCGAGAGAGAAAGCTCCCCTTGCTCCGCGAACTTCAGGAGCGCAAGGAGTGGTGCGGCGCTCACGATGGCTACGACTACCGTCCGCTCTCCACTCTCACACTGGGTATTGCCCTGAGATACCATCATATGATAGAATAAATTGACATCAGGTAATACACTGATCATGATCCATAGGCATAATGGGTCTTGGTGACATTGGCAAGGAGCTCGCCCGTGTGGCCAAGGCATTCGATATGCGCGTGGTGGGCCTCGTCAGCAGCAAAGAACGCTGTGATCACCTCCTAAGCTCCGGAAATGTAGACGAGCTCTTCGAGACTCACTCCCAAGCCAAGGGACGAAGGGTATCTCTTACTGTCCTCCCTTTTTTTACTCCGTTGCCAGTTGTATTTCTCAATCTGTGGGCAGGGCCTCGAAGCCTTTCTCTCGCGCTGCGACTATGTAGTGAACGCGCTGCCCTCAACGCCTCAAACCAAGGGGCTTCTCGGCCTGCACGAGTTGGCGTCATGCAAGCCAGGCTCCGTGTTCATCAACATCGGTCGTGGCGATATCCTCAGTGAGGGCTCATCACAACCCAGCAACAGAGAAGGAAGCCTTGCATCGCAAAATAGGGATGAAGCGATCAAGGACTTCAATGAAGGAGATGTCGTGCTGGAGGCATTGAACAGGGGATACATCGCTGGAGCCGTCCTGGACGTGTTCAGGTCGGAACCTGTACCACCCTCGTCCGGCCTGTGGCGCCATCCAGACGTGACCATCACGCCCCATGTGGCGGCGGTATCTTACGGGCGCGATGTGGCACGCCTTTTCAAGGAGAACCTCCGCCGCTATGTAGCTGGGCGAGACCTTCTCTACCCTGTGGACTGGCACAAAGGCTATTGAGAAAATGGAGAAAATAAGAAAATGAAAAGAAAAGCAACCATGCCAACAATCGGAGAAAGTGGGTTGAGTTCCCTCCCTAAAACTCTACAGGAAGCCAAACACATCTTACAGTACTCACTTAAATATGGCCCAACAGCCTCAATGGACCGTTACTTATCATGTGAGTTCTACCTTCAACAAAAGATGATGCTAATTAATGGGTAGGCTAACAAGGGATGTGCCGGCAGAATGAGGAAAAACGTGAGCTTGGGTGTAAACACTACCGTAGAGGTTCCCGTATGCGTGCCCAATGCTGCGCTGGCAGCTTCTTCACTTGCCATGCATGCCACGATGACAAAGCCGACCACTCGCTGGACCGGCACGGCCTTTCCTTGCTTTCACACGGCCCGCTTTAGACGGTACCTAACTGCCCGGCTGCAGGTTCGCCGTGGAGGAGATGCAGTGCATGTACTGCGGTCGTGTGCAGCCGGTGGGCCAAGTCTGCAAGGGCGAAGGCTGCCTCAAGTATGCCCGTACCATTTTATTTTGCAACTTGACTGCATTTGTTCTTTCGCTAAGGGAGTATTCAAAGAGCGCTAGGCCAGTACTACTGCGACATTTGTCACCTCTGGAGCGATGATTCTCAAAAAAAGATATACCACTGCCCCGACTGCGGTCTATGCCGTCTAGGTCAAGGTGCATCTCCTCAGCTGATCGACAAACCGCAACCAGTCATAACCGTTTGAGGGGTGTTCGCAGGTCTGGGGGTCGATTTCTTCCACTGCAACAAATGTAAGGCGTGCTTGGCCATATCGTTACAAAACAATCACCGATGCGTGGAAGACGTGCTAAATAACAACTGCCCCATTTGTTGGGAACACCTCTTTACCTCGAGGTAGGGTTCAACACCTTTCCACATATACGATACTATTCTATTCACAGTCGCATCCATATTCCCTGTTTGGGGGGGGGGGCGCAGAGATCCACTGTCAGTGATGTCGTGTGGACATTCAATGCACAAAGCCTGCTACGAGTCATATCTGCGAAACGGATTCTACCGATGTCCGACCTGCCAGCACGCATTTTTCGACCCACGAGAGCTGCTCATGAAGCAGTTCAAGAAGACAGTCCTCACGTGGAGCAAGCGAATCTTTACCGACATCGTTGTAATCGCCATCCTCGCCTTCCTCTTCGATCGATACATCTACGACTTCTACTGAGAGACAGTAGCTCATCTCATCTTGCGATCCTAGCTCAACTAACAACAGATTTTGTATTTATTATGGCCCAGGCGGCCATAGTCACGCACGCCCTTCCCCCGATTGATCGATCGGTGACGGCTTGTAATGAGTTGTTTGTATTATTGAAGGGTGTTGAATTGTACAAAAGAAGAACATCAACATTGTGCCATCGCAACTCCTCTTCGTTCATGACTGCTTTCGCGTCAGAGGGTTACGGCCTGGCGTCGCATTGGGTCCACATGAAGCTGAGAGGGAATAGAGAAGCAGTAGAGAAGACACGAGACACAAGGAATAATCTGGACAGGGAGTTTTTCACTCTGCTGCGCTGGCTTCGCCACCACCGGAGACTGTTTTGAGAGCAGCCTCAAGGTAGTCCATCTGTCTCTCCAGCTTCGACAGTTTCTCATTAATGCGGGCCAATTTGTACCGCGTAGAAATGTCTGCGATGTGAGGGGAATTAGAAGGTAAACAAGTGGACCTTTTCCGCAAGGAGGATAATGGTACCAAAGCGGTTCAAAAATTCGGTGACCTTCTTAATGTTGACTGTAACATCTTCGATAAACTCTCGCTGTTCCCAGTCGCGCTGAATGTTGCTCTTTCCCTTGTCCATTGTGTGAGCCTCGAGATTAATCAACTTTCTATCGCCTCTCGTTGGCAACGAACTGCCGGCGTAAATAATTAACTATTTCTTCTCAAATTTTCTTTCTTCAGATAAGAAAACAACAAACAAAGAACTGGGCAAGAAGTATTCCCCAACTTGGAGTCATGCTGCGAGAAGTGCGCCCAGAGGATGATTTACAAATTATTGTTGACGACTTTGAGGTAGTTCATCGGCACTCACCCCCTCAATATCAAACAGACACAACAAGTACACACGAACGGATCAACGGGTACTACGTCTCTGGCCCACCACCAGGGCCTTCTTCCTCTGTCAAGACCTCCATGCCTTCTGTTTCGACCACCTCCCCTTTTCCCCACATGACTTCGAGCTTCTCTTCTTCGTCGCCTCCCCGCACGCTGCAGGACCTGCCTCCGGGGCTACAGATGGAAGTACTTTCACACCTGCGCATACGTGACGTATGCGGGCTTGCCCGAGTGTGCCGTGCGTGGCACGCCTGGCTTAGGTCGGACGATTTCTGGAGCCTGTTCCACGCACAGCGCTTCGGGCCATCCTCCGCATCCTCTCATTTGCCCACCACCAGAGAAGACTTCAAGATACGTCACGAGATGGCTCGTGGTTGGCGCAGGAGCAACTATCGCCAGTGCGTGTTTCGTGGGCATCAGTCGGCGGTCACCGCGGTGAGTATGTGGGGGCCGCGTCACCGTGTCTTCAGCGCGTCCGCGGACAGGTACGCGCTTCCAGGAGTGGTGGAATACCATGTTCGAGTCTTTGGCGGGATTCCTCACATCATGCTTCGCTTCTCTGGCAACAGCACGATCCGAGCGTGGGATATGAGCAGCGGAAAGACCTTGGGAGCCATTCGAGGCCACACTGCCGGGGTCAGGTGCCTTCACCGCTGCGGCGATGCATTAGCTAGCGGGAGTGAGGACAGGAGCATAAAAGGCAATCAGGATCCACAGCTTCATTCTTTCCATTCCGTTTTGTGTGTTGATAGATCATACCCTCGTCTTGACAGTTTGGGACCTCACGCATGGCAAGCTGGTTCAAAGTACTGCAGTCCACCGAGATACGGTGTTGTGTTTACAATTGGACGAAAGCAAAATCTTATCAGGTCCAACGCGAACGCGTTCAACTCTCCATTTTAAACTCGTGCATGCTGATTTTTCCGCACTCAGGTGGTGCCGATGGAACGATCCATTTGCGTGACAGAAGGAAGAGGGACCCAGAGCGCATTCGTTTCGACCATGGCGGCAATGTTGTCCGTAGTCTGCAGTTTGACGACCATTGCGTCGTTGCCGGCACCGACATGGGCACCATCGCTCTGATGGACCTCAGCTCCGGTGCGTCTTGTTGTTCTCTGGAAAAGTCCTTGAAAACCTGGCGACCCACCGCTGCGGCGGCACTTTCTTTTCTTCCACCCTTCTGGCTGAATCTCCGTAGGATCTCTTCCCATCTTTCGTTGTATGACAAGCTTATTGCCGCGTGCAGGGCGGAACTTTCTGACACTCGGCGGACACTTGCGGCCAGTGTCGTGCGTACAGCTGGACCCACGCAACATCGTCTCGGGATCGCCGGACTGGAGCGTGCGCGTGTGGGACCGGACCACCGGGCGATGCCTTGAGGAGCTTGAGGAGCACATGCGAGGCGTCTTCTGCCTACGCCTAGGTCTGCAGAAGCTGGTGACCGGCGGTGGCGACCGACTAATCAAGATCTGGGACCGAGACGATGACCTGTGGTGCGTCAACACCCTGCGCGGACACACCGGCGCGGTGTTGGCGGTAGATTGCGACGAGACGCGACTCGTAAGCGGTGCCACCGACCAGACGGTGCGGTTGTGGGATTGGAGCGACCCGGCCTACGACGTGTCAGCTGACCCTGGAGACATAGCTTCAGGGCTTGTCAGCGAAGCGAGCGCTCGGATGCTCGCTTTGACCACTGGCACCAAGGATGACTGCATTATTCAGTAGGGGGTTGGCCAAGGAATAGATCTGTACAGGCACTCGTACCACTTGCCTTTTCTCCTCAAGCCAGAATTGAGAGGACTACTGCCACCTGTATTTTCGGCTGCCCATGGTCCCAAGAGGGATTCTGTGGCACAACGTTGAGTGGGAAAATGTTCGCTAATCATTCCAAGCACGCCTCAAGACAGACGTGCCGAGTAGTTTAAAACATTTGCGTACAGGCCCCGGTTACATATAACTAGCCATCTGGCTTCGCGACTTTAGTGGCCTGCATAAAGCCAACGTTGGTAGGAAAGAAAGCACAGTGTGCCGCACTGCACAGTTCTTTCTCTCCTCTTGTTCTTGAGACAGAGACTCGGGCGCTGCCCGCAGGTTTACGCCACGCTTTGCAAGAGGAAAAAGGGAAAAAAAACGGCCACAAACGACCTAAGACAACACGACTGAGGTTGGCTGAACAGAAACCTCAGCAAATAGATAGACAACTTGAGCCCATGGATTGGCCACGGCTGCCGAGCTTCTCATGGAATGAAAACGGCGACTATCCTCCACTGCCACTTCCTCGTCCTGCCCCCCACCACCAGACACCCGCACACACCACCCCTCATGTATATACCTCCTTGCCACTAGAAAAGCCAGAGAACCCTAGCCCCAGCCTCATAGCTTCCCTTCTCCAACTCGTAGACGGAGCGGTGCCGACGGTAGCACCAACTTTTCCATCTACTCCTCCCGTGTCATCCCGCGAAGGTTCCGACTTGTTTAGATTTAGTGCCGCTGTGGATGGCAATGACTGGGATGAAGTGGTATCCTACCTGTCACGACCATGGCCTTCCACTCTCCCACAGCAGCTTGTTGACGAGTACCCCACACACCACGACCACTTTTCCTACCCCACAAATCCTCCAACTCCTGCTACGACTACGAGCCCACCGTTGCCCCATCTCAGTTGTATGCCTCGTCCACAGCCTGCCTCGACAGGCTTTACCGTCGATCCCAACCAAACGCAGTTCCCCCAGGGCAGCTTCCATGGTGCACACCTCCACACTACTACAACTACACCCGTGTCCCTGCCTGGATGGTCTACCCCTCGCAAGCGCAACCGTCACGGTGCAGGTACCTCTCCTCCCCCTCGTCCAGGTGGTTGCTTTGAAAAATAGGCTGCAATCCGCGCAGTTTTAAAACTGTCCTATTGGCTGCGTCGCGATTTTTTTCTTGTCCTCTTTCGTGTGGCCTGAAGGGTTTTCATGTCATACACCAACCAGATCCCGAAGAACAAGAGCCGACCCCCGATGCGGCGCGGCACTACGAAGAACAAAGTCGGCGTCAACTGATCACTCCCACCGCGGCTACGGCCTCACGCCTTCGCCGCATGGCATATCTGGGTGAGGATTACCCCCCGCACGAGGAGGACAGCACGAACCCAATCCGCGTAGCACTCCCGCTTCATCCCTCGAGGCAGGAGGAAGTGGCCGCGGCCAACCGCTCCGCTATCGTCGCCCACAAGGCGCGGCGGATATGGACGGACGACTCCCACCTGCGCCTCGCCGCGATGGGCCTGTGCTACCTCGACGTCTACCGGAAGAGGGTGTGGGTCTACGCCACCACCCACCCACACGCTATGAACACCTGCAACGTGAAGTGGATTCTCGAGCGCGGCCTGGACGGGTGGACCGATAAGGCCGACGCCACACTCGGCGTGTGCGTTCTGACGGTCCTCGCACAAGGTGAAAGCGCCAATTATTATTATTATTATTATTATTATTATTATTATTATTATTATTATTATTATTATTATT